>BLBF01000026.1:1946534-2038252 GCA_015471245.1 Laticauda colubrina | reverse complement strand
GATGGCAGATGAGATTCTGCTGAAACGTTGCTACAACTTTAACAGAACTACAATGACGTGGGATAATACCCGAAGGAAGCTAAACAGCACACATGTAAGTACCCGCGAAAACCTAAGAAAACAAATATATATATATATATATATATAACTGACCAAGTTTATGACAAGACAGTCATAATTCATCCTCTTTGCAAACTACTTTGCTTAAGTAGAAATAAGAATCGGCATTAAAAAATATTTAAAACTAAACAACCTCTTGCCTAAATTAAAAACTCCATACTCAGCTCAAAACCCTGAAACAAAAGAAACAGAAAGCAAAACAGATTTCAGAACTAGGTGTTGGAAGAGCATGTGTTATTATTGAAAAAATTCATGTATTCTGTATGTCTCTCAAAACTTTCTTTTTGGCTTTTATAAGTTGAACAAATTATAGATAACCTGATATTAAAATATTCCTACACTACAAAAAGAATATAACTTCCTCAAAAAAATATGAGCTGGATTGTAAGGCATTCCAAAGAATTTATGTATATACTATTGGAATGCTGCTGCTATAAACAGTAACTTGGGATAGCAACACAGACTAACTGGTATTTCCCAAGGATCTCTCATGATGCTTGAACCCAATATAATTGAACAAAGGGAATTTACTTGGAATTTAATCTTGTTAGAAAGCAGATGCAATTCTTTTTGTTCCTATACATTTGTTTTTAATTAAGCTTTAAAATAGCACTCCCTGAAGATCCTTGAGCTAAAATACTGGCATTAGGAGTTGATCTTAAGGTTTAAGCTGACTGAAAGTCTACTGCTCAGTTATATCACATCTTGAATTTGTGGCAGTACTATTCTGGTGTATGCTGTTATTCAACTCCTGTACAGTATTTGTAGTGGGAAAATTTATTGGGACCCACATCTGAGAAACAGCTGAGGAATTACCAGCAAGGATCTTAGAAGCAGTGTTGGATTGATATCTGCGATGATCACACTCCTCACCAGGTAAATGCCTTTTTCTCCCAGATTCTTCATTAATCGGAGGCTAAAACAGAGAATGAGCATCTTATTACAATTTACCAGAATGCTCTATAAAAATTCATTATGGTATTATTTTTAAGTTCTCAACATTTTAAATATTATATATTTACCAAAAACAGCTGAAGGTTAGCCTAGTGCCACAATGAGAAAATGTTAAGAATTTAATCTTTGTACATAGTAAGTCTCCAAATAGTATTTCAGCCATGCATATTTGTTCTGGATGGATTATAGAATATATCTAATGATGATCGTATTGGTCCTTTTCCTTTTTGTTCTTGTAAACAAAATTGTGCTTCCAGTTTATTTAAGTTGATTTGTTTGAGAGAATATCAACACTCACATCAACTCTGAAATCTTCCAATCTTTTAAAATTGCATAGGTATTCCTGAAGCTTGGGATCAATAGGTGGAGTTTTAGACTGTGAATACTTCAGATAAGCCCAAAATTTTTCTAGCCCATAAAGTTGGCCTAAAAAAGAACAGATTAGCATATAAAAATATGAATCAAGAAGATAAACAATATCATGGGAAAAATATAATAGCGCATTACCAGATTCATAATCTCTTTTTGTTTCTTCTTGGAAATCTTTGAAGATCTCTTGCCTGAACTTCATTTCCAGCCCATAACTATAAAAACGGAACAAGCATTCCAGGCCGTACCTGAAACACAAGGAATAAATAGGTAAGTAGTCTAATTGACTCCATATGACTTCTTTTCTTGCTTTCTTATAATATAGACAAGTAGAAAAGCATACAGTTCTTTTTTTTTATGTTGTTTCATCATCATCACTCTAGCCATTCATTGTCTACCCACTGCAGGACGAAGACCTCTTCTGCATGTTTCCAACCAATATGGTTTTAAGCTTTCCTCTGCCTGTTGGCCTTTTGGCAAAGATCAAGTGTAGTAGTATGTCAAAGGTGCTTCCACAAATACTGAGTGAAGGGGTCTGAATACTTATGCCAATGTTGTATTTCAGATTTTTCTTTTTAATAAATTTACAGACATTTCTAAAATTCTGTTTCCACTTTGTCATTATGGAATACTGAATATAGATTAATGAGAAAAAAATGAATTTCAACAACAGAATAACAAAATTGACAAAAGTGAAGGTGGTCTGAATGCACTGCATATCCTGTTTAAGCTGTAGATCAACTACAGTTTTTGTTATTTAAAAGAAAAAAGGCTTATTGAAGAAAAAATATTTTTTTCCTCCAAAAAGTATGTTTCACTACCCCATCCTTTTAATTTATTCTTAGGGAACTCAGGAATTAAAAATTTGAATAATTTGTTGCAAACAATTCAGTTATAATAGTAGCAAAAAAAATACTAACACACTCAGCACTTTATAAAAAACTTATCAGCCCTAGAATGCTTTTATATAAAAATATAATGTGAATACATTAGGAATACCATGTACCATTCTATCAATTTCTAAAAGTTATAATAGAACAATAGAATTGGAAGGGACCTTGGAAGTCTTTTAGTCCAAACCCCTATTTCAGGCAGGAAACTGTATAATATTCCAGACAAATGTATAACATTAGTTATACATAGTTTCAATAGTTATAGAATAGTGAATTCAAAAACAAAAAATTCAAAAATTTAAGTATCTTTGTTTTAAATAAATAGGAAAAGTAAAATTATAAATGGCCTTAATATATAGAGAAAAAACATCTGTCTTACAGTATTAAAATGCTAACAATGGAGAGTAATTTAACAGTGTTAAAGAAGAAGGCAAGACAATAGGAATAATGTTCACACTGAGTACAATTAATGTTTGTAACTCCCCTAATTTAAAGAAGGTTGGACAAGCATATGAACAATGTACTTATAAACATTCTCAACTATAGGAGCTAAATAGAAAATTCATAATGGAAAGCAATACATTTCCAATTTTCCATCAAAAACAAGAGATTACTATTTCATTTTCTATATATTTACTGCCTCCAATTATCTCGGTAATCTATCTTAGAAAAGAGAAAACAGATCCTTGCCATTTAGTCCACCTCTTAAGATTGGTTAACATAATTAAACCTAATGAGAAGAGTTAGAACCAGGAAAATTTTCATTTTGTTATTTTTTGCTTAAAGCAAGGCAAATTCCTTCACATATTTTATAATTTGAGATTCAATATTTAAAAAAAAAAATGCTAGTCATGAGCAAAATGGAGCAGGGTGGGATCCAATTGTCTATCAGATTACTTTTATTATTCCTTCCTGATATTCAACAAACAGCTTGTGTTATGTGGAAAATAAATCATGTTACTAAACGCTGCTGGAAGAGCTATTCTATTTTATAATACTAAATACTACTCACACCAGTACTACTAATATTGTGTGTAATTTTAGAAAATTATAAAACTTTTAGTATTACCTATAATGTTCTTTTGCATCATCTAGAGCTAGTTGCCTGAATTCTTCATACATTTTCTTATTAAAGTGGTCTCTGAGAAAAAAGGACCAAAAACGAAAGAGTGTATTCATTTCTTGAGACTGGCCAATTCCCAACCGTTTCCTTTCTAGAGACAAGAGAAAAAAAAAAAGTAAAGTATGAGATAGCCCGTTTAGTATATTTCCTCAAATTGACAATTTATATTAAAATACATTATAAATGTAGAAAACTAGCTAATTTGAAAATAATTATCTGAATGTTAAAATCATATATCACATTTATCTATGAGAGTGTTAAAATTAATATTATTCCAACAAGATCAGAATAAAGCTTGTAATTTATTCTAATGAACTTTTTTCCATTTCATTACCATGTGCTTAAAAAAAATTCTGGTAGTATTGTGAGATAAATAGAAAAAAGAGCATGAGAATATAGTGAAGAAGCAGATATGTTTATTCACCTAGTGCATTTTACAACATTTGGTTGAAATGAACTTGTTTCAAGTTTTGGAAATAATACAAAACTATTTGCTTTACACTATTTGCTCATACAACATTACGGTCACGACCCGAGGTTCCACTGTATTTAGAAAGCACCTATCTCCCTCATAAATACAGTGGAACCTTGGATCGTGACCGTAATCCATTCCAGGACTACGGTCGCAACCTAATTTGGTCGTGACTGAAAGCACGACTGACTGTGCATGCACGGCTGGGGAAATCAGCGTGGAAAGGGAATCGGCCGTGGCTGGGTTTGTTCGCCACCTGATTTTTGAATCATGACCCAATTAAAAAATTGGATGGATTTTTGGGTTGGAACCCGATTTAATTGCGAACAGAAGCATTCACAACCCAAGGTACCATCGTATGTTAGACAAATAAACAAATATATGTTCTTTTTTTCCAATTAAAAATGACAAATATTAGATTTTTACCATTTAGGCATCTACGGCGATATTTATGGTACACTTGCTGAGTAAAACCATTTTCCTTCAGAAGTTCATGAGAAGGATGTTGAAATTTAGGAAGTGAATGAGGGGTACATCCATAACTTCCTGATAGCGGAGCACCTTCTAGTGGTGATGTATTTGAACTGCTATGTGAAATGAAACAAACAAGTTTCAGATTTTTTCCAAAAATGCCTTTTGTAATGGTATAAGAAACATAATTTAGCAGATTGTCTTAGTTTCTAACATTAAGACTAGTCATTTCACAAATTGTAACATTAAATTGAACTTTCAGAATGAGTATTTAACTACTGTATGTTATAAGTTTATATGAATGTTTTTTTCTTCCATTCAATCATGTACGGCTCTTGGAGACTGCCTGGACAAGGCCTTGAGGTTTTCTTGGCAAAGTCTTTCACAAGTGGTTTGTCATTGTCTCCTCATAGGACTAAGAGAAAGTGAGTTGCCTCAAGTCACTCAAGTGGCTTTGTGCCTAAGGCAGGAGTAGAACTCATAGTCTCTGAGTTTCTAGCCTGATGAACCTTACCCTCTATACCAAATTGACTATGTGACCATTTATCTGTGACAAAAATGCTAGAACATAGAAAGCTACTATCACTAAGATGGTTACATGAGAGATATTTTCTTCTTTCCCAACATGTTTGCTTTCCAATCATAGGTAATCCTCAACATGACCATAATTGACCCCAGAAATCATGACAATCATTAAGTAGGTCACATGACCAATTTTTAATGACTATTTTTGTGAAAGCCATTACGCAAACACAATGGTTATTAAGCAAATGTGGCCTTTAAATGAATCCACTTTCCTCCATGGGTGTTTTTTTGCTGGAGCCTGAAGTAAATGCTTGAAACCAGCAAGATGCCAAAAATCATATTCATGTGTCCATGGGATTCTGCAAACGGATCTACATATGAGTTGGTTGCCAAGCTCCCAAAATGAGACTATGTGGTCGCATTTCTGTTTCAGAACTTTGAACAGCAGTAAGTGGCAGTGGGGAGATCTATCATATCTTCTGACTGTCATTAAGCAACTGGTCATTAAATGAAGACTACCTGAAATACTTTTAATATAGGAAAACTTTAGGACAAGGGTTCCAAATCTGAATCCACATATAGTTGGGAACCAGCGAGCACACAAAGCTTCATTTGTGCATAAGCAGGATCTAGACTGAATGCATGAAGCCATCGACCCCACTGCCTCTGTTGCCACTGCCGCCACCAGTCCATAGACCCAGAAAGGTTGGGACCGTTGCTTTAGGACAATGGGGTATCAAACTTGCCATCATATTGCTGTCATGTGAGATTTCACGATATTTTTCCCTTCACAGAGCTGGGGTGGGTGTGGCCTGCACATGACATATCTGGCCCACGAGCTGCCAATTTGAAACCCCTGCTTTTGGACACGCTATCAGTTGCCTGCATTCTATCACAGCATGCTTCCTTAAGAAGTATGCTAACTTTTTTTCTGAACATTCAAATCTATTGATTCTAAACATTTCAAAACATTACAGCTTTAATTATACAATATTTAATCATACAATAAATATAATGAAAAACAATTCAAAGTAATAAACAAGGTATATATAGCTCTGTAGTTGACTGGGCAAGCATTTAATATATTTGCTTTGTCAACTATAAGAACACATACAAACTACTTTGAAATAAGGCTATAAAACCTTGAAATAAGTCACTGACTGTATTTAGTAAAGTTAGTCATATGTTTCTTACTTTAATATAATTTTAGATAACATTGATCATCAAAATAATTCCTGAGTATTAATTTTTCATTACATAATTATGAAAAAATATGAGACGATTTAGCAAAAATGCCATTTTCCAGAACAGTTTCCAAAGGAAGCTGAACTGCATTCATGTAAGTACCCTCGAAAACTTTAAAAAACATATATATACATATATATATATATGAATGCAGTTCATCTTCCTTTGGGTATTATCCCACGTCATTGTAGTGCTTTTAAAGTTGTAGCAACGTTTCAGCAGAATCTCATCTGCCATCATCAGGCTTCTGTACAAACTCAATACAGAAGCCTGATGATGGCAGATGAGATTCTGCTGAAACGTTGCTACAACTTTAAAAGCACTACAATGACGTGGGATAATACCCAAAGAAAGATGAACTGCATTCATGTAAGTACCCGCGAAAACTTAAAAAACATATATATATATAGTGCATCATCATCATCATCAATTATATGAGCTGGGAAATTTTCCACTGATTTTTGCAATTCGTAGTAGCCCAATAAAGACTTTAAAAAAATTATAAACATTTTGAAATTAATAATACTTGTTAGTCTTGATTATTATAGTTTTCAAGTTTGAATCTAATACAGTGACTTTACCATTCGACTTATACAATTCCCAGAAAACCCTGAAGTATACACCAAATAAGATTCTTGAATGCAATTAACATGTGGCCATTGTGATATTAGCTCCAAACAACATGAAAAATGTTCGGTCACACTGATTATAATTCAACTGCTTCCTTCAAAATTTCAGATGCCATTGAACTTGTAATGAAAGTCAATCTCTATAAACATTTCATTACAAAATAACAACATCCAGAGCTATTCCATAATAAAATACCTATGGCAGATAGTTCGTAGTTATAGTTGCCTTCAATAATTTATAATTGCAAGCCACCGTAAATTTCCAATTCATGTTACAAATCTCAAACATAAATATTGGAGTTTGTGGAAACTTATTTTTTTATACTTTGGCCAATTTTCTTATACAGCAATTGATGTACAGTTTTGTTACTTTTACTTAATATTCCTTTACCTTAATGATTGTTAAAGTTATGTTCAATGTACAGGACCAGTAGGCAGGGTGAGGTGCTGGCACTTACTTAAATATGCAAGGTGATTGGGGGATTTAACATTATTTTTCTTCATTTCTTTAAATATTTTAGGTGAACACAGCGTTTTGTGGAGTGCTCATGGGACATATGTGATCAATGCAGGAAATAATAAACCTTCTGCTGCTATGAAAAGCATTTTAGAAATAAAAGTGATAAACAATAAAAAAAGAACCTAAGAAACCTTATCTGTTTATACAGATAATAGATAATAGTTTACTAATAGTGTAAATTTTCACTCTTCTAAGGACATTTCAAATGAAGAATAGAAAGGAAATTAACAAATATCACCTCTTATTTCTACTAGTTGTACAACTGCCACAGATTAAACTGGGAAAATAACACCCAAGCTTACTTCTAAGCAATAATCTTGGTCAAATCTTAAGTATATTTTTGAGTATATGTGGCTTTCAGGAAAATAATATCTTCCACTTTTTCATATTTTGAAAAACCAAGTAATTAAATTAATTTCATCAGTGATTATAAAAACACAACACAAATTAAGATTATCATTACATAATAAATTATTTCTACCTTATGGAAGATGTTCTTGGTCTGTGATCCTTGGAATCCATTACCCAGCCAACATGACTTTCTAATGGAGGGTTGGTACTATGCCGTGTTTTTCTTTTCCTTAGTGTCTGAAATAAAATATAGCATTATATTTCCCTGGTGTGACTGGAGCCACTTTTCTGAAGAATCACAGTCTAATTAAAATCCAGTTTCATAAAATTTCTCTTTACACATCATATGTATTATGAGGTCATAAAGTTGATTATGGCATACTACTCAACTACTAGCCTTAACAGGAAGCTGACAATACATTTCAAAATAGATTTAGCAGCTTTGACCTAGCAAGGAATACAACATGTTTCAAAAACTGCTCTCTGGCGGTAATAACAATAATTTACAATGATCCAGAAATATATGTTGGTTTTGATTACCCCAACATCAATAATTCTTGCTTCTTTAACCACAGGATAGAATCTTGGTGTTTTGTTAGGATCTTGCAGTCTTGGTGTACGAGGTGTTTTAGGTGTTCTGGTAGGGTGAACTCCAGGAGATTCAGGAACAGCTGTTGGCAGTGAGCGAGCCATTGTTGTTGGAGGTATTTCCTGGACACCAAACAATTGATAAGCCAGCTCTTCAGTAACATCTAATTAGAAAGACCATGTGATTAATACATGTAAAGGTAAGTACTATCTTTTTATCTTACTTGGTTTCAATAGCACTGTTCTATTTCACTGGGCCTATTTTTATTTATTATTCTCTTATTTTGCATTTGTTATCCTTTATGTGTTCAACATTTTTCCTTGTGTGTAATATACATCACCAGATATTAAAGTTTAAATTAAATTAAATTGAGATTAAATTTAAAAAGAACAAGATAATGGAAATTACAAAAACCATACATTTATTGCTTCACATTTATGTTCTCTAATTATGTACTACCATGAAATATTCTATGTATCTGCTGAAGTAAAATGCAGCTTGTGAAAGTTTAAAACTTTTTATAAAAGTTACAGTTGGAAGATATTAGACTTCTGCTTTTTTGCTACCATAGATTAACAAGTTTACCTCCTACACTGTCTCAAAATGAAACTTTGTTTTGTCCAGTAGCAACAGGTTTTTGAAAAATTCTAATTCTTTTTAACAGTACAAAGTAATGAAAACCAAAACAAAGCAAATTGTTTTGTAAGAAATTATGAAATATTCAATGAAGAATCATTCCACACACATGTTCTACATAAGGGGTAGGATTCAAATTTTTTAACCGGTTCTGTGGGTGTGGCCTAATTTGTGGATGTGGCTTGGTGGTCATGTGACTGGCTGGACGTAGTTTGCTGACCGGGCATGGCTTGGTGGTTATGTGACTGGCTAGGCATGGCTTATATGTAAATATTATAAATATTTATGTAAATATTAAATTTTTTATATTAAAAAAAAAAGAGCAACTTTTACCCAAGATCAGGCAAAGCACGCAGGCAGATTGAGTTGCTCACAGAATCACAGATTCATTCAGATATCTTTCTGCCACTGGCTACCTGAGTCTGTCACATAAAATTTGCTAGAAAGCTAAACTCATAAAATTAACTCACAACACACCATGTGTGTAAATATTGATTTTTTTTTATAAAGAAAAAGCAACTTTTACCCAAAATCAGGCAGAGCAGGCAGGCAGGTTGAGTTGTTCATAGAATCACAGATTCACTTAGAGATCTGTGTTTCTGCCATCTGCTACCTGAGTCTGCACTGGAATAATAGAAGCTTCAGTCCCACCTCTGCTTTTGGATTAGCTAGAAAGCAAGACACTCAACGATTTCCTGCTTTCTAGATAATCTAAATCTCCTGGCATAGCAGAACAGCTGATGGTTGGGGAAAAAAAGAAAAGAAAAATAGCAATTTAGTAGGCAAGTTTGATGACGGGCATGCCAGGTAAGGAGTAAGTGGGTGGGGCAGGCAGAGCCAGCCAGTGGTGCAATTTGCCGGTTCTCTGGCAAGTAGAATCCCACCCCTGGTGAGAATGCATTTTGCGCGCGCATATGGACCATATCCTAAAAGCCTCAGCTGTGCAGCTCGGACAGCTGACAAGTGCTGTGCACGGATGCGCAGTGTTTGAAAATCCTCTTCTTTCATGCTTTTTCAACCTCAGCTGTCCTGCACAAAGCAGCTGAGGTTGAAAAAGCAGGAAATAAAAGGACAGCCAAGAGCCTAGCTGGGCCAAACAGAGCAGCAGACATCGAACTGATTCGGTGTCTGCTGCTCTTCAGAGCTACCGGTTCAATAGAACCGGACCAAACCAGTAGCATCCCACCCCTGTTCTAAATACACATATACAGAAAGCTCTTGAAATTGAAAGGGATTAAAATCAATTAGCAATAGTTTTAACACCATGTTAATATTAGAGAAAAGATTAAAATTTTACCCATATTTCATCATACTGAATGTCATTTTGATAATGTAACTTTTTTTTTTTTGGTAATATCAGACATACATACCTTTTGAAGGACCAGGAGGATCATCCTGATTTGAATCCATTACATATTCAGGAGTAAGACTGTCAAATTCTTCTTTGCTGATGAGATGTAACTTCTTAAAATTTTCAACTTCTTGCTGAAATGTGTAAAATTTTATTATAACAAGAATAATAGCCGACAGGAAAAATGCAAAATAAACAATACATTTAATGAATTTAAAACATGAAATAGTTATTCCACCTGGCAACAGAGAACTGAAATACTATGGTGCTGATAATGTTTGAAGTTTTCAGTTTTCACAAATTCATATTGTATGCCTTCAACATAAAATCATTCCCATCAAGCAAATTACTCAAATTGTAGGATTAAGAGAACAAATCCCTGACCCCCTCAATTATGAAAAAAAAAAAAAAGCAATTTTTCACAGTTCTTATCTCCCATCTTATCCTCAGAAATAAATATTTGGTTAAACAAGATCTATTACTGTCAATGATCTAGTTAATAGATTATTTATGTGATTACTTGAAAAAATAGCTTTACTATGAATATTCAAAGCTGTGTTTTAGTTTTCCACTCAGTTTTAAGAGACAATTATCATATGACTGAATTTTTATTATTCTGATTTTGAAACAGCTTCCTTCCCTGTCTTCACTTATGACTAGAATTTGTTATAAATTCTTCAAATATATTTTCATCTATGCTGAAGGGTTAAGGCTATAGCAGCCACATTCATTAAATTACACTTATTGCTCAAATTCATAATTACCTTCAGAGCAATACAATCATTTTCACTTTGCTCCGTCCACAAATCCTGTTCATAGTAGTATAATCCATCATTAATAACTTTGGCAAGTTCTGATGTAATTTTTGCACGTGACACATGGTTGCCAGTTCTATCTCCTCCAGGATGTTTTCTCATATATGGTGGAGTCTGTGTCACAATCAAAATCTTATTTAAATCTTGATCATCAATTTCATAATCTGAATCACTTTCTGACCATTCTGTGAATGTATTCTTCCTGCCTTCTATTTGTTCCATCTCTTCGTCAAACAAAAAATCAAGTTCTTCCTGTTCTTCAGAAGATGGTGGTGGTGGTGGTTGATTTGTCAATTCCTCACGTCCAGACCCAGATTCCTGAAAATGGCAAAAAAATATTTAATGTTCTTGCAAAAATAAAAACATTTACATGGAGAAATAATAGATCAATTATCAGCAGCATTTTAGCATTCATGCTTAATAAAATAGAAAAGAACAGAATGTACAAATTAATGAATGGACTTAAATATATTAGTAATGGGGCCAATAGATTCTACATATTATTTTCCTTTTTTTCCAAAACTGCATTAACATATGATATGCAGCTGCCATCATCTTAATACACATATCTTTCCTTTCTAAGAAGCAAACAGTTGACAGACCTAATCCCAACCATTGTCCAGAGAAGCAATTAAACCAGTTCTTTCTACAGTCTATTCAAAAAAGAATATCAGCAATGAATATCAGGCTGAATATAGCTGGGTATATATGCATATTACATCTTTGTTTGCTATTTTTTCTAATTCCCTTATGTAATATCATTTTCTTAAGTATGGTATCTCAATCTTTTAATGAGATAACCATAATAAGTTACATGTAAAATTTCATGGATATCTTTATCTGGGAAACATGTCTGAATATGACCTATTTTTCCTGGACTTGCTCACAGGGATTTTTTAAAAATACAAACATTAAAATTAACATTTTAAGCATTACCTTTGGCTTCACTAAGGAAGGACGATGTCTTTTTTTAACTTCTATCCAAGGTTCAGAATCCAAATCCGGGAGGCTTGTAGATAACGCTTTAGACATTACTTCAAGATTGCTTGTTTCAATACTTTTCTTAATATTTAGACTTCCTATTCTTGGAGAACTTGGTGCAGATTCTAAAATGGAAAAATATTTTTCTGTGCTTGGAAAGATGAGCCCATTTTTTGTCATCAACCAATCTATTTCTTAATAAAATTTATGTATTTTTTTCTCTTTCTGGTGACTATAAGTGTTGTAGAAATATCTTAAACCTCAAAGAGATAAGAGATGGTTGTATATATTCAGTTTTAATTTTTTTATATACAACAAATAATGGCACCAAGGATAAAACAAAATGAATATTGAAGTTTTCTCCTACTTTATGTCTAACAGATACAATTCAAACTGTCACACTGAATAAAGTCATGCAGATTATATTGTGGTCCGGAGCATGTTTCAAATAGTATGTTATGGAAATATAAAACTACTAATCAAATAAACCAGTAGTTAGTGTGTAATATTTTTTCCAGCTAGCTGCAAAAGACACACAATAATCTTGAACTTTGTATCTCCATCAAACAACCAAGAATATAAACTGTATTTTTGATTTTTAAGAAATTCACATTTAAAAAATCCTATCTGTGCTGGTATTCCTCCTTACCCTTTTAGGATCTGGCCTTTTAAACCATTGATATCCCATCCTGGACTATGTGGACAGAGTGAAATATATTACCTTTTCCATAGTGGGGGTGGAGGTGAGGGGTATTATGGACAGAATTGTAGGCATAATTAATTTCAATTCTTAAAACCTTGCATTTTGTATAAATTAAGCCCACTTTTGGTACTAGCAATACCCATATCTTGTGTCTTTCCCGCAACATGTTGAAAACAACATACTAGTGTACCTGTTGAGACAGTGACAATTGTATATTCCTGGCTTAAACCAAACATTTTGAAATACAGTATGTTGCTATTAAGAACTGCAGTATTAGCTTGTTTGAAAACATTCTTTCTCTTAATTGCCTATTTTTCTAGCACACAAGACAAGCCACCTATTGCATAATTCTCAGACTATACAATACATTATTTCAAAAATACTGTGTGGCCATTAAATGTCCAATAGCTTACAAGTTTAGTTATATTTTCCATTTTCTATTTCTTCAAGAATAGAAGTGGGGGAAAATTAATGGAAGTAAACTGAAAACTGAAGCAGTAAAGGCCAATAGTAGTTTATCAATTACCACTTGATTAAAAATCGGATATTTGGGTCTTTATGAATAGAGAGCCTTAAAATACAATTTGAAATTAAAAACATCTTACCTGTACGTGAACCAAAAATCTGGCCTGGTATGAATTCTGGACAGTTAATAAGTTGAGAAAAGTCTGTGTGTGGAAGACTACGTGGAGAGGGACCTGGAATTGGCCATTTTTCTGGTTCTATCTTTTTTCTCATCTTCTGATCTATTATTTCTATTTCAGTACTGTCCTTTAAGGCCTGTATTATACAAATAAATATATTAATTAATCTGCATATATATAAAATGCAATGATGCTTAACACTAGAACCTTACCTTTTATACATAAAGTTTACAAAATACAAGTTACTTAATTTCTGTTTTGATAGACAAATATTTATGAAGCCAACAATGACCTTTGCATAAGAGTTTATTTTGTTTTCACTTCTCAAGATGGCCTGATTTTCTGAATTTTGCAAAAATCTGTTAAACAAATTTCCATTTGGAAACAGCTTTCAGACAAGCAATATTTGTTGTATACTTTGGCAAATTTCTTTTAAAATGAAATATGTCATTGTCTCACTCCTGGTTTCTACAGGTAATCTTTGATATTTATAATATATATTCAAGTTTTGACAGCTGGTCCACCTTTCTTCTCCAGGTTTTCTACACTAAGATATTATTTGCTAAAAACAGTTAAAATGTTTAGTTTAGCACAAAATGTAAGTATAAATGAGTTATGACAGCAATTAGGACTGGGATTGCCATCGCTCAGTTATATGATTGTAAATTATGTCACATGACTGCATTGCTTAGCAATAGTATTCTTATGATCTATACTGTTTCCTAGTATGATTTGATTGCTTACTGTATCCTATGACTATTATTAAGTGTTGTACTTTATGACTCTTGACGAATTTATCTTTTCTTTTATGTATACTGAGAGCATTTGCACCAAGACAAATTCTTTGTGTGTCCAATCACACTTGGTCAATAAAGAATTCTATT
Organism: Laticauda colubrina; assembly: GCA_015471245.1. Lineage (NCBI taxonomy): Eukaryota > Metazoa > Chordata > Lepidosauria > Squamata > Elapidae > Laticauda > Laticauda colubrina. The sequence continues at coordinate 2,023,977 of BLBF01000026.1, read as the reverse complement.
CTATTCTATTTTTAGCAATAGCAATTTGGGCAGTCCTGGTTATCATTACCCAAGATGTGCAGGTTGTTCAAAGGGAAATCCAAAGAACTTGGGTGCATGCATGCAAGCATGGGGAGGCTGAGAGAAGAAGAACTGTACATCTTTGTGAGTACAGACATGCCCAGGACAGAGCAATTGGGTGGACATATAAAAACACAGGGAAATACAGAGAAGAATGATTTAGGTGTGATGTGAGAGTGCAGGGAAGGAAGGATGGCATGGTGCATGGTAAGATCAGAATAGGGATTTAATTGAGTGATGTGATCTTTCCTGTTGGCTTCCCCAGTGACTTTGCTTGGGAGAAGCTGGCAGGCAAGGTCATCAATGGTGATCAAGTAACTGTGGAATTTTGCAATCATCATAAGTGGGACTTGGTTGCCAAATGCCTAAATTGCAATCATGTAATTGTAGGGCCACTGCAAAGGTTAGAACTTTGAGTATCAGTTGTTAAGCAGCCCTTGTTCAGCACCATCAGTTTTGAATGATGCTGAATAGTAAACAAGAGCTACCTAGACAATGAAAATTATGATCTTCTACAATAAGCAATCAATATATTTTAACAGTATTCAATTTCTTTTTAAAAAATTTTTACCTTGTATATTGGATAAGTTTCTTTCCTTATTCAAGGATTGTATTTTATTTTTTAAATTTATATGCCGCCCATTTTACTCGTATATTCTTTATAAAAATATAAAGTGTAAATTCTTTGTTATTAGAAAATAATTATTCTAGTCATTAATTCAATCCATCTATTTTCAATGCAAATTGCAATTCTAGAAAATAGTGTCCAAATAAAAAAATGTTTAGTTAAAAAGTTTTTTTAAGTGCAAATATAATATACATTTGTTACTATTTAGAAATATTGATTTACCTCTAATATTAAGTTTACGTTTGTAGTGAGAGCCTGAACACGATGGAAGCTTGCAATCAAAGATATAGGCAAGAATCCTTGCTGGTCCATCTTCCTTCTCAAGAAGAAGTCTCTTTCCAGGTTTTCTACACTAAAATAATACTCGCTAAAACAATTAAAAATGTTTAGGTTAGCGCAAATATAAGTTTGGGGAGCCCTTAACCTCTGAAAGCTGATGAATAAGACTTTCTTCAGAATTAGTTTTTGATATAATTCAGAATTTAGATTTTTATTCTACTTGTATTTGTATATTATTGAATTAAATTATCCATGTAGAAAAATATTCTGATTTTTTTGCAGTTCAAATACAATATAGTAACTAAGCATCAAAACCTCTTTAGAAAATTGTTCTATATTATAATTTCACAACACAAAAGTGTCCTAGACATGTGAATTTGTCACACTGCAATACATAAGGCAAAATATACTTTTTTTGTAGCATGAAGAGTGTCAAGATTCATCTTTCGTAAAAATTCACAGTGAAAATGCTTAATGTGAGTAAAAGAACAAACATTGATTTTCAATCAATGCCACTGATACATTAAAAAGCTAAGGTTTTCAAAGACAGTTTATTTAAAGTTTGGCTTCTTCGCCCCTCTGTAGCACATACATTAAGCAATTTACTTACATTTGGCGTTTAATATATTCTTTCAGCAATGTTTCATCCACAGAATACATCTGCACTCCTGTTCCATCATCATAATAATACATCATATTTGTGCTAAGATCTGGCTGAAATGGCTGATCAGTCCTTTCATTATAGTGCTCTCTGTAGCCACAAGAATAGTCATGGTTCACTTCAAAATTAGCAGAAGAAAAAAAGTAGATTAAGTAAATGTACCCTTGAAAGCTTTCACTGATTGATTCAACATGAGAAAGGAATCACAGAACATTTGTACTAAAGTAAATATTCTTCCTTTTTCTGTTGCCAAAAGTTAACAATGGCATCATGTCATTGTCAACATAATCAATACATACATACATAACTAACTATTCCTCTTATTCTTGAGGGTAAGGATTAGTGGCTTAGATTTTTTTACTAGTTTCCTTAAATATAGAACAAGGCTTGGCTTGTAGTGGAACAAAGTTCATGGCTATTTAATTGGGGGGGGGGGGAGGAGAAAAATCAAGATTTCTGACCATAGAAAAATTGGGACATTGAATACTTTTGTATGTCAATAATCATTCCTATTTTTATTATAATATTTAAATCTGAATCTCTTTACAAAACATCAGCAGGATAGGAGCAGTAAAAATCTCTGGGGGAGTGATATCATTTTATACACAATTCTTCATTCCTAGAGAAGTTTTCCATACTATTATTAATCTAGTCTCCAATTGTTTTTAATTGATTTACTGTTGATGTGTTCTTGGCTTTTATATCTCTCTCCTCAAAACAAATGTTACGAAGTCTTTTTCAGATTCTGTATCAGACTCTGGGCAAAAGTACAATGTTGCAAATTAAGACATTCTGAAGGAAAAATCGATTCTTAAGATGAAATATTAGAGTTAATTCTCTTAAATCACACTTGCAAATTTCGAATTTCCTATGTCCTATTATGAAACAGATTATAATTGCTTGTTACACAAACTAGGCACAAATTAAAACCTTAAGCCCATTTCAAATTGTTATTTATTATTATAGTATATAAAACTAATTCATATTACAAGCCATGAGTTGGCATTATGTTATAAGCAACCCATGTAACTATGGCTAATTTTGCAATTTAGTATGTTCAATACCATTCTTTCTTAATAATTTTCTATTTCCATACTTCGAGGATTTCCTCTTCCACGTCCTCTTCCTCTTCCCCTGCCTCTCCCTCGTCCTCTGTAAAATGCTCTAACACTGCCACCTTCACTTCTCACACTTGAAACTTCATCATGATCTTCTCGCTTTTCCCGATCCCTTCGCCAGCCTTTTGGAAACAGAAGAATAAAGTTCTGAAGTTGCACAACTGAAGTTTCCATAGTCAGACATCAATGACATATGCAAGATAAACCAACAGAATTTTAAGTGACATACTAGTTCTTGCCTCATTACGTCTGTTGTTGTGAGGCACAAGCTTGCTGGTTTCTGGCTGGGACCTTGAACTGTTCTGAGATCCTGGCCTTTCTTGGTTATCTGGCTTCATATCATCTAAATGAAGTGGTACCCATTTATGCTTATTACCTTCAAATATAAAATATAAAAGTATAATGTTGTTGAGAATATAGATCTAATACAATCATTTCTAAAATATTAGTTGCAATTAAATTCTAATATATACACAGAGAAGAAAACATGTAGCAATATTCTCAAATATTCACATTTACTATACTTAGAAACGATGGATAAAATTTAGTCCAGACTAACCTTTTTTCTTTTGATTGTTAATCGGACCCTCATCTTCACTAACATTTTCTCCATGAATATCTGGATTTATCTCCACATTTTCCTTTATTTTATTGGCATTTTTCTTTTCATTTTTTTCTTCTTTCTCTTTTTTTATTGGAGCTTTTTTATTCTGATTACTTATATTTTTACACTGTAACAAAATATTAAAGGATGTAAGAATCTAATTTTAAGTACTGAGGAGTTTCAAAAATTAATATTTTTTTTTAAAAAAATCCAGTTCTTCCAACTTTACTTCTGCACCTTATTTATCAAAGGACTTTATATCCCTTATTTACCAAAGGCAATTTGCACGAAGTCCCAATTATTATTTCTTCAAATCTGCTTCAAGTACAAACTTTCTATGAGCTGTATTTTAATTTTCTTTGCATATAATGGTGGAAACAAGATCCATTCTTTTCTTTACATACCATGAAGGGAACAAGACCCATAGAGACACTGTAGGATTTTGCATTTTCTAAACTAATAATTTCTTACCCATTCATGATCACTTCTAAAACAGGTGCTCAAGCTCTCATTAAGAAAACGCTAGTGATTAAGGTCAACAATAGAGACTAGCTGCAAAATGATTACAGAGAGCTCTAATTTTCTGTAATTTCTAATTGTCCTTGTTAAGCACGGTCAAAGTGTTTTCAGCTATCTTCAAGCATACCAGTTTTTTTTAATTTTTATTCATTTATTTTAAAAAATTATATAGCTTCCCATTTTATAACCACTTCTGAGGAGCTCCCAATCAAAAATAAATATGACTTTTTACTTAAAGTATGCTTTCAAAATAAATACATCATATGGCTAATGACAACAGTACAGAAAAAAAGAAAAGCCATCAATGTGGAAGTATTACTGTTGCATCTAAGATTTTTAAAAAATAAATAGTATAGTTTTCCACAGAGTGAAAGAACCAAAGGTTCTGTGATTAACTAAAGAAATAAAACTATAAATATTCTAGTTAGGAAGGACCACCAGAAGAATGCTAAGAGTAGCAAAAGTATATATTTGTACTCTCTTCTAGAAGTGTAGACAAACAATTCCTTCTATAATGACATAGAAAACTAAACCTGTGGTGCATTCCCCCCTCCCCCAAATGAACTTACCTCAGAGTTTGCAATTTCACCTGGTGTTGGCCAGTTTGTTGCATCATTGAAATAATCTGCCTGCAGCAATTAAAAAAAACCAACTTAATGTTCATACAATATTTATTCAAAAGGAAGCAGGAAAGTATTCATAATCGTCAATGAAATCATACTATAGCAACTAGATTATAGATAAGATTATTAATAACTGTTCACTATTACAGCAGGATGACAAGATGCACAGAGCAAATACAGGTACTCCTCACTTAAATTGGGACTGGCAACTCCATCGCTAAACGGTGAGTCGCTAAATGAGGCATTATGGTCCATGATGTTCTGCTTCAATGGTTAAGCAAATCACCCATGGTCCTTAATTGAAACATCACATGACCAAAATTTGTGGTTTTATGTTGGCTTCTCATTGACCTTACTTCATGGGAGCCATCTGTGAAACATGCAAATGAAATCACAAGACTGCAAGGCTCTGTAATAGTCATAAACACCCACTGGTTGCTAAGCCCCCTGCCTCCTGATTTTGACAATGTGACTGAAGAAATGCTGCAATATCATAATGTGGCCTGACTGGTAAGGTTAAATATCTTTAAAAACATGTATATCTAAGAAGGAAAAGAGATAATATGGAATTTAAGAACAGAACTGAAGCAATACTTAAACCTAAAACAGTTTTTGAAAAAGGCATGAATTCACATACTTTCTACATAGATTTTGGGGGTGGGCAGGATTGAATTAATTTTTCTGAATTTATCAGTACTGCCATAGTAATTTGGAAATCAATGCCATGGTAGATGTGGCAGTCAAATCCCTTAAAAACATATGCAGTTGTGAATAACAAAAAAATTATATTAAGTAATTACAGCATTCATTTTTCTTGACAAGAAAAAAAAAAACCTATTAGATCAGAATCAAATACACTGAAGCCAAGTGTAGCATTTCTGAATGGTGTCATTTTGAGTTTTCTGATTGTTCTGAATATAGCGGAGGAGGCATTTGTTTTCTACTTTATCTGGTTGTCTTTTTCCCCAAAAAATCTATATTTCTACATTAAATACTATAGCACTAGTGGCCAGACACACCCTTGTTATTAATTTAGACTGGAAGGAATTAAATGATAATGAAGCATTGTGACTGAAAAGCATTTAAGCACCCCAGAGAAGAAAAAACTATCACCTGCTAGTCTGCCTAAAACATCACTGAGTTTATTCTTGTTTTTCATTTGTTGCTACAAAAATGAGTTAAATCTTTTTTTAGAGATTAAAGTGTTGAATACACCCAGCGAAAATAGTTTACCTGAAGTAAACCATCAGGAATAAGAACATTTCTTTTCCTTCTTATTTAAAATAGCCCAGAAGTGATTTATATATATGCCTTGGACAGATATAATTGACTGAATCATAGTAATAAAAAGGGAAGTTATTATTACATTTCAAAGTAGTAAATAAAAGAAATTATGAGTACAATTCTCAAAGCAGAGAGGAAAGAGCTTTAAGGAATTATTAGGATGTCCTCCTCTTTCAGAAATGGAAATATTAAAAGGGACAGAACTCTGGAAGCCTTCAGTCAGAAAAGGTCAAACCCTTTAACAGCACCACATTTACTGTCATCAGAAAAGTACAATTATAAAGAATACTTTGTCACAAGGAACTGACTTGGAATATGGAAAGAAAGCATATCTTTTAGGAAATGGAAAAAAAATTAAAACATTTTGAAATTCAAATCAGAATTCATGTCTTTAAATCAACTGCATTTGGTTCACAAGAATAACCTAAATATGAATGTTGAGATGGAGAGCCATACCTTCATTAAAAAAGCAGATAAAGTCAAAAATGCTATGTGCATGCATACTGTTTGCTGCAAAAATATTTCTAAAATTACTGAGATTATAAATACAAAGCTTATCATATTCTGCAGAATCTTTAAAGTTCACTGAAAAATCAAAGTATAAATTTTGTTAGGCAGATTTTTTTGAGATTTATTGTATGCTTGTACTCTACTAATGCTCATGTACCTCACAAGTGCAAAAGAGAGACTATAGAAGCACAGAGAATTTTCTTAAAGGGTAGGAGGAAAAGTCACTAAGGCAACAATTACACAAATATAGTTTGAATCAATTTCAATAAAATATGAAAAGCATTCTCAAACTTTTAAAGAAGCACTTAATGAAATGAATGAATATTAGACAGCCTGTATTATATTTAAGCACACTTCTACTCAAACTAACTCCTGGATTTAATACTTTTCTAAATATACCAATCAATAAATGATTAAAGCAATTCTAATGCTTAGCTATAATAAAAATACTGATACTAGCCTTTTTCCAAAGCATAAATCTTGTGTTATACATTTAAGCCTTTTTACATTAATTTGTAATTGAAAACAATGGACAAAGTGTTTAGGATAGTTATATACATTTTATAATCAAAGCTAGAATATAAATATAAACACAACTGAATTTTTAATTACAGAATATTGAATTTAAATTGTATCGATACATACCTTACTGGGTTTCTTTATCTTCAACTTTCCTGCTTTTATGACTTTAGTAGAACACTGCAGTTCTAAAATAAAGGAAAAGTAGTTAAATCAATGGAGTTTGATTTAAACTGATTCAGTTGAATAGTACTATATATTTAGCAAGTATGTATAGCATCAACTTAGCTGTACATAATTTATTTCTGAAATAGTTTACCAATATATTTCAAGATTAATGTTTCTTAAAAAAATATGAAATACAGTATTTATACATACTTAACAATAGTTTTAAAAATATATGCACAACCAAGATTTGGTCTGCATTGCAAAAAAGAAATTATCATCTCACAATCTTTATGGCATTGAATTTTGAAAGTATTTCAAAAGGGAACAAACAAATACAGTATATCACAAAGTACAGCTATCCAGCAATCCTAATTAATAAAAGCACTAAAATAAAGCTATTGGGAACAATAGATAAAAATAATGGATAATCTCCAGAGAAACGCATAATTAGAATGTAATTATCATTTGCTTCTTTGTCTCACTTATTGTTTATAGCAATCACATTAAATTCAAAAGAGAAGGGGGGAGAGAGGGAGGAGGGAGAGTGTCTTTGTACTGACATATTTGTAAATGGTCACTAACTGAGGTAGTTGCTAAATAAGGAGTGCTCCTAAAAGCTGTGTTCTAAAGATGAAAGTTTCTGTGTGTTGTGATATAAAGAAAATGGGAGGGGGGGGGGGCTAAAAACCCATAGAAGAGCTTGTTGCTCCCACTGCCATTCAATGCCACTACAACTAACAGTATCAGGGCTCTCACAAACAGTTTCAGATGTCTTGGAAGCATTTGAAAGAAAACAGAGTGAAAAAATAAAAAACAACTCTCATTTTTATTTTTTCTTAAAATCTGTTTCATATGTTAATAAATAATATTGAACATACAATTGCAAGTATGGTTATGTTTTTTCCCCCAAATGATAGTATTAGGAAACATTCACAATTGTTTTTGTTATTGATCAAAAATTTTATGAAGCAAAATAAAAGTTTTCCTATCTAAATTACTTTCACTAAATCATCCTGAGTAAGTTAATGGTGAGAAAAGAAACCAAACCAATAAAGATAAAAACCTCAAAAAGAACCTTTACAAAGAGTTTGAGAAAGCTGTTAGAAGAGACATTCCAAATTTCAATCGGACACTGACTGACAGTTAGTAAATAATTCAAAGGACATCTAACAAAATTGAAAAATATATGCTGAAATAATGCATAGTATGCCAACATTCAGAAACCTTAAAAGAAGTTCCTTAATTACAAGTACCTCTAATACTAGAAGATAAAGTTAGATCAGCGTTCTGGTCATTACCAAACAGGAAGCTACAGGAACTGACAGAATATCCAATAAATTATGGCAAACAATAAAAGAAGAATTTTTAAAGTTCTAAATAAGCTATACAATATCAACAAATCTATAGAATGACAAAGTGGTCAATAGATTGGAAGTTATCAATCAATATTCCAATCTCCCACACACCAATAAAAGGAAACTTAATAAAGTGTGCAAACTAACTTCCCATATCCTTAACACTATATGCTAGTAAATACTGGTAGCAAGTAATGTTAAGGATCATCCAACGCTGATTAGAAACCTTCATGGAAAAAAGATACCAAATGTTCAAACTTTAGAAAAGGCATAAGACATTATTGCAGAAGGGAATATGGACAGAAGATGATGAAACAGAGGGGCTCTACGTTGTTGAAGGAGTGCAACAAGGCTGTATACTCTGTTTATTTATCCAAGCTATGTACCAAATGCTATTAAAGGAAGCTGGATTGGAAGAAATGTGATTTTAAAATTGAAGAAAGAAACTTTAGTGCCATGAATTATGCTGATGAAACTACTTGCTGAAAATGCAAAAGATATGCAAGCTCTAAGTAATAAAAGACAAAGAGCACAGTGAAAAAAGCAGCTAAAATAAAATATAAAGACAACCATAGTAATGATAATCAGGCAGAAGCAAGTCTTAGAAATGACAATGAAGTTAATAAAATAGTGAATAACATATGTCTTTTATGGGGCAATTGGGAACAAAGCAATCTGCTCTATCCAAAGCAAATGATCATTTGAGTGGCACCAGACATAACAAACATAACAGGGGAAGATGCAGACCTGTAAGGATGTAGTAAAATATTTTATACTAATTTGAATGCCTTGAAGACATAGGTCACATTAAATACATGAGGGCACACTAAAAGAAGAGGTGGTTGAAGACTTGTTAGGATCTTTGATTATTTTCTCTGAGGATTCCTGGAAAAGTAGAAAGATACTAGAAAACTGAAGAATGATAAATATAGTCCACCTCTGAAAGAGAAAGGGGAAAAAGGAGGACCCCAATAATTATAACAAGCCTAACATCAATTCCTGGAAATATGTCAGAACAGGTAATAGAGCAAGCCACTTATAAGCATCTCCAAGACAATATTGCTATCAAAAACATGGCACTGACAAAAATAATGTGGGACAAAACTCTTATGACAGGTTGTGGTCCATGAATAAGAGGAATGCTATAGATATATACATTACCTTGATTTCATGAACTTTTGGACAAGGATATGACCTTGTCACCTAACCTATTAAGTAATCTGAGCAACACTTCAGAAAGATAGATTCGCAACTGGCTGATTAATTGCACATAAAGTCAGCATCAACTTGGACAGTAGTCACTAGTGGGATCCCACATGATTCTTATTAGATTCTTAATCTTATTTTATTAATGACCTGGATAATGGGATTAGTGAGTTGCTCATCAAATTTGTGGATAATATTTCACTGAGACATTTGGCCAATACCAGGATGATACAATGAGATTATAATTTAATCTTGACAGATTGGAAGACTAGGTTGAGAAGAATACAATGTTTTTAAATGGGGAAAAATGTACATTTGGGGAGAGAAACACAGAACACCCAAAAATAAAGGATTCATGGCTTGGAAGTAAAGAACCATATCACAAAAAAAAATTGGGTGCAGTCATTAACAGGAAGAGACAGAAGGAAGTTGGGATATTCAATATAAAGGAAAAACCAAAGGAAAATATGTCAGCAGTAAGGGACATAAAAGGGTGCCATAGGGAAAATGATCAGAAGCTGCTTTACATAGCCATACTTTATATAAACTGAAGCTACTTAGATTTTATTTAAACCTTTCATAATTCTAAGTTTTCATAAAAATATGAAGCTTCCTAATACAAGCAGAAATTAGAAACATCCGACTGTAAAATCAAATAAATCAAGAAACATATATCACTCCAAAATGAAATACAGGTAAGTCCATGACTTTACACTACAATTGAGCCAAAAATGTCTGCTGTTAAGTGAGACATTTGTTAAATGAGTTTTGCCCCATTTTACAACATTTCTTGCCTCAGTTGTTAAGCAAATCATTGTAATTGGTAATTTAGTAACCTGTTTATTAAGTGAATCCATTTACTTTGCTTGTCAGAAGGTTGCAAAAGGAAATCACATGACCTTGGAACACAGCAACAGTCATAAATAAGAACCAGTTGCCAAGCATCTGAATTTTGATCACATAATCATTGGGATGCTTCAAAGTTCGGAAAGGCTGGGTCCCACTGCAGTTACGGATGCAAAGAGGATGTAAAACGTTAAAAAAAGCTTGCCATCCGTTGGAAAATGCTATGCATCCGTTGTGTACTCACTGCATATGTGTTTCATACGCGTTATCCGTCGAGCATCCGTCCACTGCAATTTCATCCGCGCAAGAAGTTTTGAGCTGCACAAAACTTTGTGAACGGATGAACTTTCCTCCGCGTACGATGTACATCCACGACATATACGGGCAATAAATGTTCTATGTCCGTTATCATCCGTTAAACATCCGCTGTATCCTCTCTGCATCCTCTGGCCATCCCCTCAACTCACATCCGCTGCAGCTGAAAACGGAAAGAGGGAGGAAACAAAAGGTACACGGAACGTCTACACAGCATTAATAGCACGGAAATAGAAAGGATGTAAGCGTATGCATCTCGTATATAAAGTATTAAAAACAGACAAAACGTTTGTATCTGGGATGTATCTCGTATATTTAGGTCTGGAGTATGTCCAGAGTATGTAGAAGGACACCTAGCGGACAACCGATATTATTGATAAAAAGGGGGAGAAAATCATCTGGATCTCAATATGAGTCCAGCAGCTGTGGTGTACAGACCTCTTCAACCTTGGTCTTGCTCTTCCACATCATCCATTGTTCTCCACCATGGATGATGACACAGTCCGTATGATAGCTGCGCTCATTCATCACCAGAACCAAAACCTGTTCAGACTGTTTCTCCTTTTATACAGAAGGAGAAGAAGGAGACGTCCAAGAGCTGTGTGGGTCCGAGGATGGATCGTGAGAAGAATGGAGTTTGGACTGTATGACCAGTTGATGGTGGAGCTGAGGAATGAAGACCCTCGTGTATTCCATCACTTCATGAGGATGCCACCAGCCATGTTTGACGAACTTGTACAGCGTCTGAGACCCAGGTTGACCAAGCCGAGCACCAACTTCGGTCCCAACCTGGACCCTGGACTAAAGGTGGCACTGACTCTGCGGCACCTGGCCTCTGGAACCACATACAGAAACATGCAGTATGCATGGAGGGTGCCACACAACAGCATCAGCAAAGTGGTCAGAGAAGTGGTACAGGCCATCATTGAAGAATACATGGAGGAGATCCTCAGGTGCCCCACCACTGAACAAGGCTGGAGAAAACTTGCAGAAGAGTGGTATCAGAGGTGGAACTTTCCCCACACCGTTGGAGCCATAGATGGGAAGTACATGGCCTGCAAAGCTCCAGCCAATTCAGGGTCCACTTATTACAACTACAAGGGCTTCTTCAGTATCCTCTTTCTATGGTTGATGCTGACTACAAGTTAATCTACATCGATGCTTCAGGCAACGGGTCAGCTTCAGATGGCCAGGTATACAATGCTAGTGACCTCAAGGATGGGCTGGAGCACAACCTCATCATGGGTTTCCCAGATCCTGACCCCTACCCAATGACACGCAAGATGTGCCCTACTTCATCATTGGTGATGATGCCTTCTCCCTCAGAACCTACCTCATGAAGCTGTACACTTCAAGATACCTCACCCGTGAAGAGAGGATCTTCAACTACAGGCTGTCCAGGGCAAGACGGGTGGTGGAGAATGCCTTTGGCATCCTGGCCAACAGGTTCCAGATACTTCTCACCACCATGCAGCATCACCTACAGACTGTGAGGAGCATCGTGGAAGCTTGCTGCATCCTGCACAATCTCATGCACACTCGCTACCCAGTGTTGCAGAACAGACTTGTGGACCGTCAACAAGGCAATGGGGACATGGAACCTGGTGAATGGAGGCAAGGATGAAACCTGATAGACACTGTGGATATACAAGGCCCCAACAGAGCTTCACGTGAAGGGAAGCAGCAGCGCAACCTACTGAGACACTGGTGCAACTCCCCAGCTGGAGCAGTGGAGTGGCAAGACAGGATGATAGATGATTAATGGATGCTTCCTTGAGCCTGTCGCATAACACTGATGAGATTGTGCCATGTAATATTGAGTGGTCCTACAATGAATAGGGCATCCATAAAGAGCTTTATTTTAAAATGTGTTGAACAATGAATAAGTTGTTATTGATAATAAAGGTCCATATGTGTGGCAGCTGGGATGTGGACCATACAGTCCCACTATGCTTCCACTGGAGGTTTATCTATCCCACAACTATCCTTATCTATCCCACAAGCATGCAAAGGCTTAACCATTTTTTCAAAGTTTTCACCAACACTTTATTAAGAAAAAAAAAATGAACCAAGTAAACTAAGTGTGTTAAGCAAAGATAACCTTTATTAACTTTTTTAGGTAAACTTTATGACTTTATTAAATAAGCAAAATGAACCAAGTAAAGTGTCTTAAACAAAGATAAACTTAACAAGTAAACAACTCAGTCTCTGACACTATTCTCAGTCACTCTGAGTCATGTCCATGGTCTCAGCTGTTAAGCGGGCAGGAACTGTGGAGGTGGCTGTGGCTTGAGTGCTGGTCTGAGGCACCATTGGGGTGCTTGGCCCCGAGGGTGCAACAGGTGGTGGTGTGTTCAGGAAGCTATCCGAGAGCTAAGTCCCGTGAGGTTGTGAGGCCCTTCATCAAGGACTTGAGATGTCAGGCCCAATACTGATGACAGATTGTCCGTTGATGGGCTTGGCTGTGGGGTGAAGGAAGGAGGAGTGTAGTGGGGCTGTCTGGTCTGCAGCTGGGTGAGGACTGGCGTCTGTGGCGTCTGATGAACCTGGGCCTGGACTGGGAAGTTCTGCTTCTGCTGTGGGAAGTCCTGGTAGTCGTAGCCTTGGTAGGTGAGGGGCTGTTGAAAGCTGTGGAAGGGCTGTGACATCGCCTGGGGTGAAGGAGCAGACCTGGACTGGGTCAGAGCAGGTTCAGCTGGGCCTTGAGGGTTGTGCAGAAGTGATGTGATCTTCTGCTTCATCACCTGGTACTGGGCCGCAGGCAGGTCCCTCAGGGTCTGGCTCACGTAGGTGATGAAGGTGTTCCGGCCCAAGGATACTCTGTCCAAGTGGACCAGCTGAGAGAGAAGTTCTGTGCTGGTCTTGATTGTGTCCTTGATCTCCAGCAGCACACTGTAGTCCTGGCCCTCCAGTCTGCCTCTCTGCCTGCATCCTCTGGAGCTGGGGGCAGATTGGTTCTTCCTCCTTTTGTGACAGCAGGGCGTCATCCTCCACGGGATCCTCCAAGTGTGCCGGCATGGGGAGTGCAGCTGTCGGGGGGTTCTCTACTGTGGGGCCCTCTGAAGACACCTGCCTGGACAGGGTAGCTGGCTCATGGCTAGAAGAGGACTGGTTGTCTGTGGGCTGTCTGAGGGAAAAGGGTCTCAGAGGGGTTGCTCCTCAGTGGCGGATCTCATCCTCCGGGAAACTGCACTTGGCCATGACGTACATCTCCCAGTCAGTGAGCTTGACAGTGGCCTGCCAGGATTTCTTGAGGTGTAGCTTGCCATACCAGGTGTGCATGTGCTTCCACCATCCAAGGAGTATTTCTGCAGTGTACCCCAGGCTCTCTGCCTTGTCTCTCCAAGCCTGCTTCTTCTTGGTGTCCCGATACAGTCTGTGGCCCTTTCTCCAGAAGTACTCGTTCTCCCTCAGCCATTCCAGCACCTCATCCTCATGCTCCTTGGAAACAGTGTTCTGTTTCCTCTCTCCCTTCTCCTTCCCTTGCCTCTTCCTCCCTCTAGTAGGGGCTTCAGCAGGGCCTTCAGAGTACTGATAGAGGCTTCAGCAGGGCCTTCAGCAGAGGGCTTTGAGGGCCTTGGGGCTGGCCCACCACAGCAGCAGCAACAGCAGCTTCAGAGTCAGTGCCAGGGGGTGGGATGCTGGTTCTGTCCTTCTTCACCTTGCCAGGGCTTGAACGAGTAGGCACAGCTTCCTCTTCTTGCCTGACTGACGAACCATGGTGTTCCTGCAAGATGTATCTGGCAGCACGTCTTTCCCCTGTATGCTGACTGCATGCGTGCTGCATCCTTTTATATCCGCGGAGCTGACGCAATTCATACTCCCCGCGTGCGCAGTGAATGCTTTGTATCCGATATACATCCGCTGTGCATCCGCTTTGCTTCCTATAGGCGTCTGTGATGCATCTGCGTCATCCGCTATGCATCCACCCCTTCCGCTATGCATCCGCTTCGAAATTCTCCCCCGGAACCCCTTCGGAGGTGTCATCCGCTTCCATCCTCTAGGCTTCCTTTGAACACCCGTTTAACATCCCCGCTCCATACTACCCACATCCGTTCTTTTCCATTCTGTTTATGCAAATTTTTGGCACTTTTGGGAGCGGATGACAATGGATGGAGCCACCCCCGAAATTTTGCTCGTCCGCTGTGTCCTTTATGTATACGTTTTGTTTCCGTCGGCCAGTGGGACCGGGCCTTAAGTGTAAAAAATTGTCATAAGTTAGTGCTGTTATAACTTTGAACAGTCACTAAGTGCACTACTGTAAGTTGAGGACTACCTGTATGGTACCTATTTGGTCGTGACAATGGCTACCTCAAAATCACTCAGCAAGTTTCATGACTCAGGATGACTCGACCCTAGACTTCCCTATTACTCCAAAACCTTCAGCATACTTTATTATCACTACTGGATTCCGCCATCATCTAAAATCTAATTATTTGTAGTTTAAAATATTTTTAATCTTCATTCAGCAGAACATCAATATTCTTCTAAAAAAATGTTTGGCAAGCTGAATCACTGTGTTGCTATGACTATATTCAGTCAATATGATTAAAGTTTGAATCAAAGTTCAAATTCTCAATGGAAAGCATTCCCTTTCCAACCATGACTACACCACCAAATAGTCATGAGATGGAATTAGTGTAACTGTAATAAGCTCAGATATCACTAAGATTTATAACATATTACAATTCAGAAGAAATAGCCAATTTTCCTAAACCTCATTTTACAGCAATAGTCTCTTAAAAAAAGAAAAAAAAATCGCAGGTTTTTCCACATTAAAAGTATGTGGCATTTGGTTCAAAAAACAATCAAACCAGACAACTACTTCACTCCCATCTCATGATTTCTCTCCAGAGACCTCCAAATGCCAACTATAAATTCTAGCGGTTTTGTTTCCAACTGGACCAGGGGTCTTCAAATCTGGCCACTTTAAGACATGTGAACTTCAACTCCCAGAATTCCCCAGGCAGCATGACTGGCTGTGAAATTCTGGGAGTTGAAGTCCATATGCCTTAAAGTGGCTTAGTTTGGAGATCCTCGAGTTAGACCTTCTTCTTCGGTCTGCCTAACTCCCAAAACCCGCCACATCCCATCACGCTCAACTTTCCTAATCTAACCGCGTGCCTAAATTTCGAACGGCTTCGAACATTTCTTAAGGTCGGCTTGGCAAATACCCCACGTCTTTTCTCCACAGCTCGTGTTACTTGGGGTCAATACAAAAGGAAGGGAGGGAACGGTGGGCTTTTAAAGAAACCCGAGCGCGAAACGCCGTGATTCCCACACATAACCCAAGCCAAAAAAAAAAAAAAAGTAGCGCTGTTACTCAATTTGACAACTTCTCCCACCTAACGTCACCCCACCCCCTCCACCTGCATAGCGGCCTTTCTCACCCGGATCCTGCGAAGTGAATTCGACGCCCGAAGAAGCGTTGGGAGGAGATAAACTACTGCCGGAGTTGGGGGGAGGCTTCCAACGCGTCCAAGGATTCTCTTTAGGCGGCGGTGCCTCGACCACCTGACACTGCTGCGGCCTCCCCCGTGGCCACTTGTCGTTGTCCTCGTCGTCCTCTTGCTGTCGTTGCAACTGCAAACCCTCCGCGGAGCCACTTTCCCGGGAAGCTTCAGTTACTTGGCCGGAAGGAAGCAGGAACGGTTCCCGATGGTTCTCTTCCAGGAACCAGGCCCCACCACCGTGCCTCTTCTCCTTACCCCGAGATGGTGGCGGCGGGACAGCCGCTGACATGCCGAGAAGGAGCCGCCGCCGCAACGCCCGGCACACGCCTCTCCCTCCGTTCTCTGCTGGGCAGCAGTAGGGAGAGAAGCGAGGCGTCGAAAAATCGGAGCGAAACTGAGAGAAGCAGCTTCGTGGTGCGAGCCTGGGCCGCCCCACGGGGGCTGAGGCTGGAGGGGAAGCGCCCCCCCGCCCGAACAGCAGCCTCCGGAGGCGGTGTTGTTCATACACCTCAAGGGGTGGTTCAACCGCCACCGCCCTACGGCGGGGAGGGAGAGAGACGGTGCGTGGCGCGCGCGAGGAAAAAACAACAACTGGGGTTCCCGAAGAGGAGTTGGGGGGGGGGGTTTAAGAGGGGCAGTTTTTGGAGGGCCTGGCGAACACCGTCACGGCGGTCGCGGGCGTGCTATCTCGCGCGGGGGGGGGGGGGGGGTGAGTGGGAAAGGGGCGGGGACAAGTGCACAAGGAGGGAATAAAAGGAAGAGGAGAAGGCGAAGAACTAGTAAGCAAGGAGATCGCTAGGGGGTGGAGTCTTCAAACTCTTCGATCCGTTGTGACATCACAACGGCCAACAGCTCAGTGGAGCGGATTCTTATTTTTCTTATTTGGGCGTGCGGGGGGGGGGGTGCTCTCTCAGGTGGTGGAGAATTTTAATGGAAAGGGATGAAACCTAATTTTTCGGCCAAGAACCCTGAATGGGAGATAAGGAGGAAGCGAATTTGTCCTGAAAAACATCCTTGGAAAAAATGAATCTAGGACTTGTGAATAGCTCTCTCCAGCCAGGTAACCACTTTTTCACTACGATTTGTGAATTAGTGAGGTATCTGTTCATGCGATTTTGCCATGCTTGACTGCTTTCGAATCAAAAAACCACGGGGTGCTTTGTCCAATAATCCTTAATTGAAATAAAGAGATGAGAAAAGGAAATATTGGATTTCTGGAAATTAACACTGTTTTCAAGGCATATACTTTTTAAGGATCTGCACTGGAATGCTTGCCTGACTGGACTGTTGAATGCTAGATTTTCTTTTTCTCTCTTTTCAAACACTTCCCATCTCTGCAGCATTATGGTGGTCCAATCAGAAGATAATCTCTCAGTACCTTAGGGCGCAATTCATCAGATTTTGGTGATTTAAACTGGAAGTAAAAAAAAAATGAAAGTATTTCCTGGACATGTTTTTAATCACTTTCAAATTCACTCCTGCCCTTTTGTTATGCTCCTTGCTTTTTTGAGGAACAGGATTTGTTTTTGAGATGAGTTGAGCAGTTCCAACTTTCTAATTTTTTTTTCTGTAGTGTTAAAGCCCCTGTCACACTGAACCAACGGATGCAAAGAGGATGTAAAACGGACAAAAAAGCTTGCCATCCGTTGGAAAACGCGATGCATCCATTGTGTACTCAATGCATACGTGTTTCATACGCTCTATCCGTAAAACATCCGTCTACTGCTATTTCATCCGCTCAAAAAGTTTTGAGCTGCACAAAACTTTTTGAGCGGATGAACTTTCCTCCGCGTACGATCTACATCCGTGACACATACAGGCAACAAACATTCTACGTCCGTTGTCATCCGTTACAAGTCCGATGTATCCTCTCGGCATCCTCTGGCCATCCGCACAACTCACATCTGCTCCAGCGGAAAGCGGAAAGAGGGAGGAAGCGAAAGGTACACGGAACATCCACACAGCGTTAGTACCATGGACATAGAAAGGATGTAAATGGATGCATCTCGTATAGAAAACATTAAAACGGACAAAACGTTCGTATATGGGACGTGTATCGGATATTTAGGATGTCTGGAGGATGCCTAGAGTATGTGGAAGGACACCTAGCGGAAAACCAACATTTCCTATAAAAAAGGGGAGGAAATCACCTGGATCTCAGTATAAGTCCAGCAGCCCTGGTGTGCAGACCTCTTCACCCTTGCTCTTGCTCTACCACAGCATCCATTGATCTCCACCATGGATCATCGCACACTCCTTTTGGTAACCGCCATCATTCAACACCAGAACCAAGCCCTCTTCAGACTGTTTCACCTTTTCTATGCAAAGAGAAGAAGGAGACGTCCAAGAACTGTCTGGGTCCGACGATGGATCGGGAGAAGAGCAGAGTTTGGACTGTATGACAAGCTGATGGTGGAGCTGAGGAATGAAGACACTCGTGCATTCCATCACTTCATGAGGATGCCACCAGCCATGTTTGACGAAGTTGTGGAGCGTCTGAGACCCAGGTTGACCAAGGCAAACACCAACTTCCATCCCAGCCTGGACCCTGGACTGAAGGTGGCACTGACTCTGTGCCACCTGGCCTCTGGGATCACATACAGAAACATGCAGTACGCCTGGAGGGTGCCACACCACACCATCAGCATTGTGGTCAGAGAAGTGGTGCAGGCCATCATCGAAGAATACGTGGAGGAGCTCCAGTGCCCCACTACTGAAGAAAGCTGGAGGAAAGTTGCAGAGCAGTGGTATCAGAGGTGGAACTTTCCCCACAGCGTTGGAGCCATAGATGGGAAGCACGTGGCCTGCAAAGCTCCACCCAACTCAGGGTCCAATTATTTCAACTACAAGGGCTTCTTCAGCATCATCCTCTTTGCCATGGTTGATGCTGACTACAAGTTCATGTACATCGATGCTTCAGGCAACGGGTCAGTTTCAGATGGCCAGATATACAACGCCAGTGAACTCAAGGGTGGGCTGGAACGCAACCTCATCATGGGTTTCCCAGATCCAGACCCCCTACCCAACGACACACAAGATGTACCCTACTTCATCATGGGTGATGACGCCTCCTCCCTCAGAACCTTCCTCATGAAGCCCTACAATTCCAGATACCTCACCCGTGAAGAGAGGATGTTCAACTACAGGCTGTCCAGGGTAAGACGGGTGGTGGAGAACGCCTTTGGCATCCTGGCTAACAGGTTCCAGGTACTTCTCACCACCATGCAGCATCGCCCACAGACCGTGAGGAGCATCGTGGAAGTTTGCTGCATCCTGCACAATCTCATGCGCACCCGCTACCCAGTGTTGCAGAACAGGCTTGTGGACCATCAACAAGGCAATGGGGACATGGAGCCTGGGGAATGGAGGCAAGAGCAAAACCTAATAGACACTGAGGATGTGCAAGGCCCCAACAGAGCCTCACATGAAGGGAAGAAACAGCGCAACCTCCTGAAACACTGGTGCAACGCCCCAGCTGGAGCAGTGGAGTGGCAAAACAGGATGATAGATGATTAATGGGTGCTTCCTTCAGCCTGTTTTATCACACGGATGAGATTGGGCCATGTATGTTGGGTGGGCCTACAATGAACAGGGCATTTAATAAAGAGTTGTGTTTGTGTTGACATGTGTGGATGATTATCACATTATTATTGATAATAAAGGGCCATCGGTGTGGCACCTGGGAGGGTGGACCATACAGTCCAACTATGCTTGCACTGGAGGTTTATCTATCCCACAGCTATTACCCATCCCAAAGGTATCCCTGCCCATCCCACTGCTATCTTAACCCATCCCACAAGCATGCAAAGGCTTAAACCAATTCTAAAAGTTTCCACCAAGACTTTATTGAAAAAAAGAAATGAAGCAAGTGTGTGAATCAAAGATAAACTTTCTTGAACAACAAGCTGTAAAAGAAAAATGACACAAATCAAGTGTCCAAATAAAGTCCACACCCAGTCTCTGGCAGTCTTCACGGTCACTCGGAGGTGTGCCCAGTCTCAGGGGTGAAGGGTCCAGGTGCTGTGGAGGTGGTTGCTGCTGCAGTGCTGGTCTGAAGCACCACTGGGGTGCCTGGCCCCGAGAGGACAACAGGTGACGGTGTGTTGAGAAAGCTCTCGGGATAGCTGGCTCACACCCGTGATGCTGAGAGGTCCTTCCTCCATGTCATGGGGTGTCAGCCCCAGTAATGATGACAGATGTACTGAGGCCGGGCTTGGCTGTGGGGTGGAGGAAGGAGTAATGTAGTGGGGCTGTCTGGTCTGCAGCTGGGTGAGGACTGTCGTGGGTGGCATCGGTGGTGTGGGTGGCATCACTTTCGTCAGTGGCATCATTGGCGTGGGTGGCATCGGTGGCATCAGTGGAACCGGTGGCAACGGTGTCGCCCGATGACTCTGTGCCTGGACTGGGAAGGGCTGCTGCCTGTGCTGATGGACCTCCTAGTAGCTGTAGCCCTGGTAGGTGAGGGGCTGTGGGAAGCCTTGGAATGGGAGGGACATCACCTGGGGTGGAGGAGCAGACCTGGACTGGGTGGGAGCAGGTTCCTCTGGATCTGGAGGGTTGTGAAGCAGCTCGGTGATCCGGTCCTTCACCACCTGGTACTGGGGTTCCTCCATGTTCCTGAGGGTCTGGTTGACATAGGTGAGGAAGGGCTTGCGGTTGGAGGATGAGGATTCGGTGTTGACCAGCTGAGAAGAAATCTATGCTGGTGCGGATGGTGTCCCTGATCTCCAGCAGGACAGTGTGGCTCTGCCCCTCCTGCTGTCTGGCTCTTTGCCTTTCTGTGGAGGTTGAACTGGGTGGTGGTGGATGCAGCTACGGCTGTGGTGGACACGATGTCTCCTTTCTCCCACCGCACCAGGGAGTCCTCCACGCACTCCACCATGGTTAAAACACCTGTCCACGGGTTCTCCGCTGTGGCACGCTCCACAGAAACCTGCCTGGAGACAGGGACTGACTCGGCCAGAAGAGGACTGGCTCTCAGCAGGCTCCTCAGTGGCGGATCTCACCCTCCAGGAAGCTGCACCTGGCCATGATGTAGGTCTCTCTGTCCGTCAGCTTAACCGTGGCCTGGCCAGATTTCTTCAGGTGCAGCTTCCCGTACCAGGTGTGCATGTGCTTCCACCAGCCGAGGAGCACCTCCGAAGTGTAACCCATACTCTCCGCCCTCTCTCTCCAAGGAGCCTGCTTCCTTTTGGTGTCCCTGTCCAGCCGGTGTCCCTTCCGCCACAGATAGTCATTCTCTCTCAGCCACTCCAGCACCTCATCCTCGTGTTCCTCCTCAATATAGTATTGCCTCCTCTCCCGTTGTCGCATACGCCTCTTCCTTTGGCAGGACCAGATGGTCCCTCATCAGAGGGGCTCCCAGGTAGTAGGGGCTGCTCCTCCACACCACCAGCAGCAGCAGCACCAGCAGGATCATCATCATCATCATCATCACCAGCAGCAGCAGCAGCAGCACCAGCAGGATCAGCAGCAGCAGCAGCACCAGCAGCACGAGCAGGACCAGGAGCACGAGCAGTACGAGCAAGTCCAGGAGTACCAGCAGGACCAGGAGCAGTTTCAGCAGAGTAAGCACTAGCAGAAGCACCACCGCCAGGAGCAGCTTCAGCAGAGTAAGCACCAGCAGAAGCACCACCGCCAGGAGCAGCTTCAGCAGAAGCTCCAGCACCAGAAGAGTGAGCCCGAGCAGCAGAAGCCCCAGCAGAAGCAGAGTCAGGGACGGGGTGGGAGGGTGGCCCTGTCCCTCTTGCCAGGGATGGCGGTAGGTTGCTGAGGCTTTCGCTTCTTCCCCATGGTTGTGGGGTTGCTGGCTGGCAGGGAGGCTGGCAGACACCAAGGCTGGCAGGAAGGCTGGCAGGCAGGCAGGCACCAAGGCTGGCAGGAAGCCTGGCAGGAAGCCAGGCAGGCAGGCAGGCACCAAGGCTGGCAGGCAGGCTGGCTGGCAGGGAGGCTGGAAGGCAGGCAGAGAGCAAGGCTGGCATGGAGGCTGGCCAGGAGGCTTGGAGGCAGGCTGGCGGGAAGGCTGGCAGCAAGGCTTGCAGGCAGGCATGCAGGCAGAGCAGGCAAGGACTCGATGTATCCGGCAGCAGGTCTTTCCTCCGAATGCTGGCCACGTGCGAGCTGCTTCCCTTTATATCCGCGTGGCTTATGCAATGCATCCCTCCCGCATGTGCAATTAACGCAAGGCATCCTTTCGGCTTCCGCTGTGCATCCGCTTCATCCGCTGTGCATCCGCTGTATCTGTTCCGCGTCCGCTTTGCTGAGGTCCCCCGGAAGCCTTGCGGATGTGCCATCCGCTCCCATCTGCTTCCATTCACTGGGCTTCCGTTCCGCATCCTCTTTCCATCCGCCCTGCATCCTCTCCACGTCCATACCTTTCCGTGTTATCCGCTCCGGTTATGCAAATTTTTGCCCCTTTTGAGAGCGGATAACAACGGATGGAACATTTTGCTCGGCCGTTGTGTCCTTTTTACATACGTTTTGCATCCGCTGGGCAGTGTGACAGGGCCTTAACATCAATTTAGATCTTCTTTGTCCTTTCCATTTAATTGTTAGTGGATTATGATCTGCCCAAGTACTTGTTTCAATATTTATTTCTTGAATATTAGTTAACAATTCTGTTGACATCTATATCATATCTATTCTGGACCATGATAAATGTCCATTTGAATAGAAGGTATATTGTTTAGTTTTAGCATTTCTTTCTCTCCTTGTATCTTTTAAATTTATTTCATCCACCATTTTAAAGAAAGATTTAAGGAGTCTTTTCTGTTTTGCTTTATTGTTTTCTGTGCTGTATAGTCCAATTTGTTGTCTACAATTCCATTAAAATCTCCCATCATAACTACATTAGCATTGTCCAGTTCAATTATTTTCATATGTAATTTTTTATAAAATTCTTCTTGTTTGTTATTCGGGGCATAGATTGCAATCAGGAGAGTTTTTATATTATTATCCATTATTTCCACCATTAGTATTTTTCCATCGTTATCAGTATAAATCAATTCCGCTGGAATGGTCTCTTTAATATATAAAACCATTCCTCTTTTCTTGCATTGTGTCAAGGAGGTAAATATTTTCCTTAATTTTGATTGTATCAGTAATTGTTCATATTGCCTTTTAATATGTACTTCTTGTAGGCAGATTATATCAAATTTTAATTTCTCTAATTTATGGAAAATTTTCCTTCTTTTAACGGCTGAATTAAGTCCATTTATATTAATTGTAATCAATTTTTTTTCTTCCATGGTTATATTTATGATTAGGTTTGGCAGCTCTCATGGATCTTGGTTCACGTTGTTCTTTGTGCTTCCTCCTTGCCACCTGCTGCACCTTCTTTTTCAGTTGCCATTTGGCTGTCCTCTTGGGATTCAATTCGTGAAATTTCTTTTTCTGCCGCTTCCTCTTTCCTTCTGAAAAATTCTGTGTAAAATGATTCAGCTTTCTCAATTGAGTCAATTCTGTTTCTCTGTTCTTGCCATGTGAACATTAAACCTTCTGGAATAAGCCATCTATAATTCACCTCTTTTTTAAGTAGCAATTTGGTCAAGAATTGGTCTTCTCTTCTCATCTCTCTCACTCTTCTAGGTACTTGTTTCAAAACCATAATCTCCTTAATCTTTGTATTTCAATGTTTTCTCTCTTGCCACTTGCAATATTTGCGTTATAATGGCTTTCTTTGTAAATCTAATGTGAACTTCTCTTGGTAGGCTATTTCTCATTGCGTATCTTGTGAAAACCTGATAGACCTCATCTATTCCATCCATCATCCTCTCTTCATATATTTCCAAAACTTCTACCAATATTTCTATCATTATTTCAGCTATATTTTGCTTTTTCTCTTCCTCTGTGTTTTGAAATCTAAGGTAGAATTCTGATCTATCTATCTCTCATCGCAACATACCACTTTTATCTTGTTCAACTTCCATTGATCTGTTATCAATGTCTCCAATCTTCTTATCTCTTTGTTTATCTTCTTCAATTTTCAGTAGTCTCTCATCATACTTCATCCTCATTTGTTGGATGTTCTCCACTTTTTCATCAGTTTTCCCTGTTCTTTGTTCAATGTTCTCTGTTCTTTGTTCGATGTTCTCTATTCTCTTTTCAATATTCTCTCGTTTGAATGTTTTGAATTCCTTGCATAATCATCTGCAGGGTCACTTTTTCTTTTTCTTTTTCTTGTTCTTTCTCTTGCCTTAACATTGTCTGTCTTGAACGTTGTCCTCCAGATGGTGGAGAGGAGGAAGGGGAAGTTGAAGAACCAGGAGCTGTTAGTTTCCTACTCATTTCAAACAATTCAAAATATTCGGGTTCTTCTAGACCTTAATCCAATTGTGAAATAACCAAATTCAATTTCAAATAAAAATAGTAGAGAAAAAGAAGCCAAATAGTAACAATAATAAAAAAAGAAAAAAAGAAAATTCTTCAGGTTCTTGTATACCTTAATCCAATCGATTGGTTAGATAACAGTAAAAATTCAAAAATGAAGGAAAAGACCATAAACAAGCACAAAAGAGAAAAAGTTGTAAAATCCTAAAGGAAACGGAAAAATGAGGGATAAAAAGCTAAAAAAAAGAGGAGAAATTCTTCAGGTTCTTCAACACCTTAATCCAATTAAGAGGTCTCAAATATAAAAGGCTGCATAGGAGGAGAAGAAAAAAAAAAGGCCAAGAAGATAAAAAAGAAAAAAACAGTATGGGAGGTAGATGGAAAGACAAAAATACCAACAAGGCAGAAAGAGAAAAAGAAAAAAAAAGGCTACTCCCTTGAAAAGAAAAGGAAGTGAATCATTAATACTAAAACTTTTCTTTTAAAATAAAAAGCAAGTGTAAAAATTTAACTTCCAAAGACAAGCAAAAAACAAAAAAACAAAGACAAGTTCCAAAGAGCTAAAAATCCAGATAGCTATTTCAAAAAGTTAACTGTTGAAGAGGGGTAGTACAGCTTAGGAAAAATCAAAAGAACACACTGCACTTTGTTTAGTTATCCAAGGCTCTTATTATAACACTCTTCTCCAAAAACTTATCACCTATTCTTTTCCAATAAATTTCAACACCAGACTCCAGCTGTTGATAGAAACCCAGATCACCTGCAATAATACTCTCCCATACTCTTCCCTCTATCAAATAGCAATGTCCTTGAAAAAAAGTCTGTTCTTTTTTTCTCAGCTCTGTCTGGTCACAAGAGAAATAGAATATTTCCAAGCCTCTTGTTGGCAGTATTACAAAGTTTCTTTGCTTTCACTTTCCCCCTCCTTTTCCAAGCAAAATATAATAAAGATTAATAGAAAAAAGAAAAAGAAATTTTAAAAAAGAAATAACTAAAAGGGAGTTCTCTAGCCTAAAATGTTACAAAATTGAGAAAAAAAGATAGATTAAAAAAAAAGACCAGTTCAGTTTCAAAATATAAGACCATGTATAGAAAATCCAACAATGAGAAAAAAACATTACTTTGACATTCCTGTTTAAAATCGCCGCTTAATCACTTATGTTAAAACTTTTACAGATTCTTTTCCTTAGGGGGTGTTCTTTCAGATCTTAAAGAAAAAGTTCTCACCAAACAGGCACACTCTCTCTTTCTGTTCTCTTTCGTTTCGGAGCTGTCCCAACTTCAGCAGCTTTAATGGCTACCTCTTTTCCGCTGGCAAAAAAAGCTTCTCCTGGATTGTTGTAACTATGTATCATTCATGTGTTTGCAACTGTGTATCATTGCAACTATGTATCATTCAGGCATTTGCAACATTGTATCATTCACATGTAGTCATTGAGCTTCTGTCTCTTCAGTGACCTTTGCAGGGCACATACAAGGGACAAGGAGCTAAACATCTGTCGATAAAGCTTATTCACATTGTGAGTAGTTTGTCTGGTATGCAGCTTTGTAAAGCAGGTATATCCTGCTCGAATTGTAAATCATGCATATCCTGTTTGACCTGGTATCCTGCCTGACCTGAGCTATTGTAAATCTTGCATATCCTGTTTGACCTGGGCTTGACCTAGGCTCTGAAAAAAATCACCCCCTTGTGAAGCATAATAAAAGAGCGTGTACCAAGACATTCTGGGCGCACTCATCCCGAGGAACTTCGTCTCCTGTCGTTTCTTTCTCCTTTTGCTCCCTATCATGAGACGCCCATCTGATGCGGGATAGCAGATACGGCATTCTGGTGACCCCGATGTGATTCCCTAAGGGGGATACGTTGCGATGTGCTCATATCTTACCCGCTCGATGGGAGCTGTGCATCGTCAGGCCTGAAGCGAATTGCACATCATCGGATCTGAAACACGGTCTCGACTTTCGTAAGTATGGGCGGAAACTTTTCTCAACAACAGACAGAGCATCTGAAGGAATTGAGGGAGTTAGTCGCTTCTTCTTCTAAATATTCTGCTAATTTAAAGGGCTCGCCTGTAAAAATGAAACCTATTGCTACATTATTGACTTGTGTGTGGCAACATTGTCCCAATTATCCAGAGAAAGGGTCCTTAAAAATCTCCATTTGGCAAAAAATTGGTGAATATCTCCATAGTCCTCCTCGTGCACCTATTGGCATTTTGGTCACTTGGAGGAAAATTATGGAGGCTTTGAAAGTCCATTATAAAATAGAAGCAGGGAGTGTATTTGAATCTCCCCCACCAAGTTATGATAACTTTTCTGTCCTTCAACCCTCCGCTCCCGATGATCATAAATCATTACGGGAGCCTCCCTCCATTCAATCCACTTCTTTAAATGTAGAGCCCCCGTGTCCTCCACCACCCTCCGGAGGTGGGGGGGGGTGTTGTAAAAGCCATTCAACAAGCCTTTTATGAAGGAGAAATGGATGAGGACACCCTTGCAGCTACCTCCCTTTATCCTATCATACAAGCCGGCAATCCTCCAGCTCCTCAGTATACCCCAATGCCGTACAAAATAATTAAGGATTTAAAAGCAGCTTGCAAGGAAAATGGTATTCAATCTCGCTATGTACAGGGTCTTTTAGGATCAATAACCCAACCAGGCGCTGACTTGATAAATGCTGATTGGCGTACATTATTTAACATGATCCTCACGCCTTCACAATTTTTGGTCTGGGAGTCAGAATTTCATAAACGTGCCGCAGCCGCTAGAGGCTTGCCGGCAAATGCCACTTTAGATATGCTTAACGGTACTGGCACCATGTTTACCATTGCCCAGCAGATTGCCACAGACGCAGCTGCTTTCCCTATATTACAGGA
This sequence comes from Laticauda colubrina, assembly GCA_015471245.1. Taxonomy (NCBI): domain Eukaryota; kingdom Metazoa; phylum Chordata; class Lepidosauria; order Squamata; family Elapidae; genus Laticauda; species Laticauda colubrina. Next base: position 1,996,625 of record BLBF01000026.1, on the reverse strand, counting down.
TTGTGCTTTGGCCGCTGCTCGAAAGGTTGATAATGCGGGATGCGTGCCCAAATCTTTCTCTAAAGTTATTCAAGGACCTTCTGAGCCTTTTTCCTCCTTTATAAACCGTCTCACAGAAGCCTTAGAGAGACAAATTGATAATGAGGAGGCTTGTAATGAATTAAAATTGAAACTTGCTTATGAAAACGCAAACGCTGATTGTCAGAAAGTTTTGCAACCATTAATTAATAAGAAAAATGTTACCTTGGCAGATTATCTTACAGCCTGCCGAATCATAGGAACCACATCCCATTCCATGTCTACTCTGGCTACAGCCATTACTGAAGGCATGCAGCAGAACATGGGCTCTCTTCTTCCCATTTCCCAACAAAATACTTGCAAAATGGGCAATTGTTTTAATTGCGGCAAGCCAGGCCACTTTAAGAGCCAATGCAGGGCCCCGGGCGGGGGAGCAAATATGTCAAGAAACCAGGTAGCTCGCCCAAAGATGCCATGCCCTCGATGCCAAAAGGGCTATCACTGGGCTAATCAGTGCAGAGTCCAAAAGAATGAACAGCAGAATAACCCTGCAATCATTCAAAAACCTTTTTTGAATCAGGGAAACTAGAAACGGGGCAGGCAGCCAGCCCCACAACAAAGGCTGCTGAAACTTGCAACTTTTCTTCTTTCGCTTACGATCTTGTTGCTAATGAAACTGTTACTTATCTTCCTGGTGTCGCTGACTTTCTCTTTGTACATCCTGTTCAGCCTTTTCATATGCCCCCCGATATTCCAGTGCTGGTCCTTCCTGTAAGGGATTTAGCTGAACAAGGTATTCTTGCCTCTCCTTTTCTGCATGATATCCTCTTTGCAATTTCTACCTTATTCATATCCTACTTATACCTTTGTTCAACATGGTCATTGGACCACATTGGAATTTCACTTTATTAATTATGATAGTGACTGTCCTATTGTTTGTTGGCATGATAATCTTCCCATAAATCTATCTCCTTATATTCACACATACTTCAACAAAACCTATGCTTCCTGTCAAAAGATTATTCGTGTTAAAGCCACTTCATTAACAGAAGGCTATTATACTTGTTCCATGTGGGTACGTCATGAAAATGCTACCCGTAGCTTTCACTCTGTCACTTCTGTTTTGTTTACAGAACACTCTATCACTCGCTCTTTTGTTCCTTCTTTACTCTTCCTATGGAAAAGAACCTTAAAATCTTTTCCTCTATTCAAGCTAGATATAAGGGGACCTAAATGTCTTTCTCTTGTATTACGGGTTCTTCGAACCCAACTAACATCCTTGATGAATGACCAAATTAATCTTCATTGTCATTATTGTAATTATTATCCTTTTTCTACTAATTGCATTCCCTTCTCATCTCGTAAATGTTCTACAACTAACTTGTCCATAGTCCTCTCTCCTACTTGTGATGCTTTTATATACCCGAACTCTGATCCTGTCAACAAACGACGCTTCAAAAGAACTGTCCATGACGATCCGCAGAAGCCTCATCGAAAATATAATATTACTTGGACTATAACTGACTTTCAAGGCGTTCGTTTAAACTCTACAACCAATTTTTCTCGCATAGAAGACTTCTACCCACCACTTCAATTCGATTTGGCAGAAATGCTTGTAGGCTCCACCGCCTACAACTTGCCTTCTCATCCAACGGAGCCTAGTCATAGAGTTGTAAATAAATATAGGTTTTATGTATGCCCCGGACAGCCCGTTTCCAACACTCAGTCCCCTGCCCAACGACTTTTCGACTGTGGGGGGTCGTCGGATTATTTTTGCAAAGCCTGGTCATGTGTTTCAACTGGACATATTTATTGGGATCCGGGCACTAAGGGTGATCTCATTACTGCCACTCACACCACATGGGATATTCCATGCAATGGTAAAAAATTGCCCAAATGCAACCCGGTAACCATAAGGTTCACAGACCAAGGCAAGAAAAGTACCCTATGGGACACTGGCTTGAAATGGGGTGCCCGCCTAAAAGGAGTCTGGCCGGGAAAGCATTATGGAAATATTTTTTACATTCAACGTCACATTGAACTCCCTCGCTCTGACCCGGTGGGACCACATGAAAAGGTTATTAAATCCCCTTTCTTGCAACCCATAACACAGGGAGTTAACCCATTGATTCCATTGATCAAAGCTTCCTATGCTTTGCTGAACTCCTCAAACTCATCAATTGCCTCCACATGTTGGCTTTGTGTTTCTGCCTCTCCACCTTTTTACGAAGCCATCGCTTCCCAAGAACCCATTGTTAATTCCACATCAGATGAACGTTGCCGTTGGAGGAACTCCACTATTACTGTTTCTTCCATCACTGGGGTCGGTTGTTGCTTGGGAAATATTCCATCCAATTACTCACAATATTGTCATAATGTTTCTAATGGCTATCATTGTAATTTATATCTTCCTAAGAACCGCCTTGGCCGCACCCACACCACCGGGGGATATTCTGCAGTCTACACCACTTCAGGAGGAAATTTAACATCACGCCTGAAAGGAATGTATTTTATCCCTGGCAATAATTCTGTCTGGGCTTGTTCCACCGGTCTCACAGCATGTGTCCACGGGGATGAACTTGTTAAATCCAAATCATTTTGCATTCAAGTATGGCTTGTACCAAAAATTGATGTGTATAACTCTGATGATTTTATATCCCTACAGGCACCCATGGAATACCCCCTCAGAGCAAAGCGGGAAATTATTAGTACTCTCACTCTAGGTCTACTGCTTGCTCTGGGCGCCACGGGCGCAGCCACAGGCATTGCAGGACTAGCTATCTCTGACCAAAGAATTACAGCTCTGGGTTCAGCCATTGATGATGATTTATTACGAATTGAGAAATCAATTATAGCTTTGCAAAATTCCTTGACGTCCCTCTCGGAAGTAGTCTTGCAAAATCGTAGAGGCTTAGATCTGTTATTTTTAAAACAAGGGGGATTGTGTGCTGCACTTAAAGAAGAATGTTGTTTTTATGCTGATAGCAGGGGGGTCGTGTTGGATTCTATGAAATTAGAAAAACGCTTAAAAGATGGAGAAAAAGAAAGGTTAAACATGTATAATTGGTATCAAGGCTTGTTTTCTATTTCACCATGGCTTACAACCTTTTTAACTGCATTGGCAGGACCATTAATAATCATTATATTGATATGTATTATAGGACCTTGTTGTTTTAATAGAAGATTGCAATTTTTGAAAAATCAATTATCCTCCATAACTGCTAATGTTAATGTGTTATTGCAAGCTCATGTTATGTCCTTAACACCGGACGAAAAAATGTCATTGCTGAGTTACCGCTCCTTGGACAACCTTGACGCTGACGGGTCGCACTCCTGCCTAGATGACGGGGACGGCGAACATTTCAGAAAAATGGTTCCTGTCTTCTTGGACAAGGAAGAAGACTCGTCATAAATAATAAAAACAGAGGAGATGTTGTAACTATGTATCATTCATGTGTTTGCAACTGTGTATCATTGCAACTATGTATCGTTCAGGCATTTGCAACATTGTATCATTCACGTGTAGTCATTGAGCTTCTGTCTCTTCAGTGACCTTTGCAGGGCACGTACAAGGGACAAGGAGCTAAACATCTGTCGATAAAGCTTATTCACATTGTGAGTAGTTTGTCTGGTATGCAGCTTTGTAAAGCAGGTATATCCTGCTCGAATTGTAAATCATGCATATCCTGTTTGACCTGGTATCCTGCCTGACCTGAGCTACTGTAAATCTTGCATATCCTGTTTGACCTGGGCTTGACCTAGGCTCTGAAAAAAATCACCCCCTTGTGAAGAAGCATAATAAAAGAGCGTGTACCAAGACATTCTGGGCGCACTCATCCCGAGGAACTTCGTCTCCTGTCGTTTCTTTCTCCTTTTGCTCCCTATCATGAGACGCCCATCTGATGCGGGATAGCAGATACCGCACTGGATCTACCAGGGATTTTGCGGTATCCCTGGGATTGACAGGATGCGCTCTTTACATTCACCGTCTCTTTGGGACGGTTTAGATCCAATTGGACCATCCAGGAGGAAAGATCTCAGACCTCCAAGATCGCATGCCATATTGTCGCAATGCCAGCTCCGCCCCCCCATACTTTTTTCATTTCTTGTATGCTGATCCAATTATGATGAACTGAAGCGGGAAATAAAAATAGTTTCAGCTTCCTTGTCACCTCTTCCTCTGTAGGATTTTAACCAGTTTTGCAAATTTACTTCAACACAATTTAGATGTATTCCTATATGATTAGAAACTTAAAAACATTTTAATAAATACAGTAATCTATTTTATGAAGCCTACAAAATAAGTCAGATATGTTAGTTATAATTGTTTGAAAATACATCCATCCTGTATTTATACTAAGGATATAGTATAGTCCACGAACTGGGACTATACTATAGCAGTCAAACATTTTAATATAAAATTATGCCATTTCAGTATTTGCTGAAACCAATAAATTCATAACTTACTTTGATAATCTAATTCAGATACTGTAATAATACAAAATTGTGAGATGATAAATATATGAAGACATTTTTATAGTATGCCAAACATTTTGTAAGGTCTTCATTGGAAAATATAAAATACAATTCAAAGAAAATGCACACTGTGTCTGTGTGTATATTGACATTCTTAAATCCATATACTACTAAAAAAATAACCCTTGTCATGAGCTTTAACTGGGCTGAATGCTGCATCATAGGCAATAATTTTTAAACCAATATTTTGAATGGGTTAATTTATAAAATGTGTCTGAAATTTGGGACTAATTACTTTTCAGAGAATGAAGTTTTGTTACTGCTTCAGAACTACTAGCTGCTTCGGGGTTCTGTGATCTTCATTTTCAACCTGTGAGAGTTTCCCAGCTAATCTCACAATCCATTGCTACCTCATCCACCCAGCTGTACCTATTTACTTGTCTGCCGGAAAGAGGAAGAGAGGGAAGAAGAAACCCTACATTCCTTCCAGCTCATGTTATCTCCCTGTGCATTCCCTTAACTCTGCTGCCCCATATGCCTTCCCTGACCAACACAGCACCTCTTGGGCCTGCCCACTCATCCTTTCTGACCCATCCTACCCACCCACATCTTGACTTCCAAGGCACCTCTTATACACTCCCAAGCACCCCTAGGTACCCTTTCCATATCAACACCACCCAATGCCATCCTAAATTCTTCTCACATGTTCACAACATGTTCCTGATTCTTCTCACATGTTCACAACCTTCCTCATGCATTCTTGACCCATGCAACCCCATGTCCTACTTGACCCACACGGTAACATTTTATACACCCCTGGGACAGCCACACAGACTTCTTCAGCACAGCTGCCCTGATCTGCACAGCACTCCAGGGCACCCTTCGCTACCTACATTGCCCATTCATTCACCACTCTGACCTGCAAATCTCTGGCACACTCACTCTTCTCAATCAATATGGCACCTCTCTGACCTGCACCTCTGTGGGCTACCTTGCTTCCTCCCTCACTTGACAGCAACTATTAACCTGCCTGCTGGCCTTTGAGTTACAACTTCCTTCTGACTTTGCATTGACTTTCTTTGTAAGCTTCCCAGAAACGTAAATGAGGAAGCTGGCAGGAAATCTAGGTAGAAGACAGAGAGGCAAATAAGGAAGCCTATGACAGAATAGCAGGAATCAGGGAAGGGAGCAAAAGCAAAAACTTGGAAAGAAGGAAAGGGAAGGAGGGAGAAAGCTTGGATGGATTTCTGATGCTCCCTGCTAATTCCCACAAGAAAACTCAATGGGAAAACCAACAGTCACTCCAAATCCCACTGCTTTTTTGTCCAAATGTGTTTCTTGGTTTAATTAAGGAAATATCTCTGAAACAATGAGTGAATAGGGTATGGGTTGAATGGTACGGCATAAAGACACTCTTCTGCTTCTATCAAAATATTTGTTATTGTTACAGAAATCATGTTCATGAAGAGTTTTGGTGGTTTACTCTCTGTGGCAGATGGCATGTGCTCTGGATGAGTGAAAAAAATACTTTTAAAAGAGGCAATAACCAGAATAATTGGCAAGATTTCTACAAATAATCAAGTTTAAGTTTTTCAATCTCCTCTCTTCCAATGCTTTCTAAAAGCAACAGTAGTATATAGTTTTACTTGAAGAAAACTTTATTTGAAGCAGAAAACTTTATTTTTACCTTAGTCCCTTTTTAATTTAATGTTCCACCTTTTCATTTTTTGGGGAGGGAGAGATGTCTTCAAGTCAGTGTTGATACTTGGTGACTGCCTAGAGTCCCTGATGTTATGCTCTTTACAATCTAATAACTCTCAGCAACTTCCATTTTATATAATAAAACACATAAACCAACAGTATGTTCGTAGCATCAGAGATTTGCATCTTCTAGCTTTGATTTCTCTCTTCTCTTGGAAATATGGGACCACAGGTCATTTATGATTAATGCAAGGAATTTGACTGACTCCAGTTGGAACATGAAGTATTATGTATAGGTGAACACACCTTAAATTCTACCCAATACAGGATCCACAAAATTGAACTTATGTTTCTGGTGTTGACAGCCAGCGAGCATGCATGTTGCATTCTGAAAATGCAACTTTTAAAAAAGGCAATAAACAGAATAATTGGCAAGATTTCCACAAATAATCAAGTTAAAGTTTCTCAATCCCCTCTCTCCCAATGCTTTCTAAAAGCAACAGTAGTATATAGTTTTTTATAGTTTTAGTAATATATAGAAATTTTTAGTCATCTTTTAAGGCCAGATTTATATAAAGCACATAGCAGTCTCAGTGTTAATGAAAGTGAGGTACAATATCTAGCTCCTTTTGCATAAGGTAAGGTTGCAATGGGTAGCAATATACTTAACTTTAAATTCCAATTATAAAAAGTTCTAAAGTTTTACAGAAGCAATGTTATGCAATGAATTTTGAATTTTTGTAAGAAAACTGCAAAAGTTTATAGAACAATAGAAACAAGAAACTGTAGCAATCCCTTTTATTAGTATGCAACATGTAGTTTTTAAAAATAGATTCAAGGAAGTATTTATTAAAATATTCATACATGCAACATTTACAGAAACTCCAATTTTATTCCAATTCTTGTGGTTCAATAAGACGTATATCTTTTCTTTGTCTTTTTTAAGGCACAGATTATTGCTATCATTTATGTTATATGAATGTAGTAATAAAAGGAAAAATAGACTACAGGAAAATTAGTTCAGTACACTAAATTTACTCATCAAACTAAAGCAGAAAAAAATTAACTCTTGCACATGATCATAATTCAAACAACAATATAGAATATTTTAAGAGATTGGGACGGGGACTTTCAATATATTAAACCTAATTTATATATATTTTTCCTTTAGGAGCTAGTATTATATTGCTGTAACACAATACTATTTCTTTGGCTCTTTATATATAGTGAAAAAGAAGTCTGCAAGTTGAAATTTAAACAGTTGGCAATATTTGAATTGGTCTCTCTTCTATGGGGATATAAACTTTCCAAATATTTATTTTTAATCAAAGCATATTTTGCAGATGCAAGACACCAATATTGACAAATTTTGCTAAAATCACTTTAGCACCACAAATCTAACTTTAAAAAGTTACATTTGATTACAATCTTGTTAGGTTTGTTCTATTCAAGAAGTTAATATCAAGATCCACACAAGAAAGTGAAAGTACATGGAACAATTTAAGAGAACGGACTACACCAAATATTTCTGAACAAAACGTTCAAATGCGTCATATATGGCCTGCCTAAAAGAAAAAGAAAAAAGAAAACTGTACTAATGTCATTTAGATATTGATTCCAATAAGGCTTTATTATTTTAAAAGTTCAATTTGCTGTCACTATAAACTATAACTTCATGGTTCATCATCAGATTTTCATGTACAAATTACAATTCTACTTGCAAGATGGTTTATGCACTTTAATATTAAGTACCAAACTGTGCTTTACCCCTAAAACTAACTGTAGAATGTCATAAAACATTTTGTATGGTCAATTGATGATGCTTGGCTTGCTGTTTGACAGTTTGACATGGGCTGTTTTCAAGCAGATACATCTCAGATTATCTTCCTGGTTTTAAAGAACCTTTCCAATACACTAGGAGCTCTGCCACTGTTGAAACCATTGAGGAATCTGATATGGAAATATCTCTGAAGTGATGACCCAACAGATCATGTATTATGTAGCAGAAACTAAAACCTAAAAGTCCATTTTCATTTATATCTCCATCTAGACCCCGTGGATCCTTGGGGATGTTCTGCTTCCTGCATAATGACTTACAGAATGCCACTTCATGGGGATGTAAGGAGGCTTTCTTTGTTAAGGCATGTACTTTGTAGTATCAAAAGTCTCTACACAGATGTGTATAAAGTATTTTAAAAAGTATAGTAATGTTATTACTATGCTGTTGGAGCTATTAAGGATCTTTGAATCTGGAGTTTATTTTGTAATTAATTATGTTAAACTGATTTTGAACATTTAAATAAGCAGTATACAAATAATTTAAATGATTCAAGCAGTAGCTACACTTGATTTTCAGTGCTTAATTTGAATGACTAACCTGAATAATCCTTGTTTAAAGAGATAAGCACTAACATGACCTCCATTCAAGTATCTGATTTCACATCCTGGCCAAATTTCTTGAAGGCTACGCACTCCAGTTCTTGGAATATAGGCATCTTCCTTAGCTTGGATTACTATGATCAATGTGGGGTCAACTGGAACTGAGAAAAACAATTTATTTGAAGATAAATTTATTAACATTAAATTTAATGTCATGTTAGAAATATTTGTTGCATTATAAAATAATTCAATTAACATTCACAAGTACACCAACAGGTGGCAATATAACAATAATAGCATAAAGACTGCCAAGAGATTTGTACATAGAAGTATTAGGAAGTGTTGAATCAGAAAAGATTTTAACACTAACATTTCTGAAATTAAGCCAGCTTTCTTGCTACTGCAGAAATAAGTCTTTATTAGAATAGTATTAATAATAGTATTCTAATAAAGTATTAGAATAGGACCAATGGAGAAATTGAATAACCGCCCTGATCTATTCAATTATAATTTCACTTGCAATAGTAATTACATTTATGTAAAAATTAAATATAATTAAGCATAAATCAAGTTTAGTTTTGAGGTTGTCATATCACTTGTTTTGGAGTATGGTACGCATGCCATTCAAATACCATGTTGCAGAAAAAATGTATTCCATCATTTCAATACACTGTAAAATCAGTTGCATAGCTCTGTCAACTTTTGCTACTCAAACCTGAAAGCACAACATTAGTGATCTCAACTTTGAATCAGTGGAACTAACAGGCCCCAACTTCACTTCCTGGGATATTATCCACTCAGTATTATATTCCCCCAAGCTCTGCCTTTGTTTGTTCAAAGTTCCAAATGGCTTTATTATTTAATAAAACTGCAATGCTGAAATCATCCTGCATTTAATTTTATTTAAAAGAAATCTACATTTCTTTAAGATTTCTTTAGGTGGTCAAAGCCTAGTATATATAAAAATTAAGTGCTATGCTCTGGTTTTTCTTCATACATGTAAATGTATATAAATATAATTATTTTGTATTATAATGTAGATTACTATATCATAAAGTTAGCAGTTAAAAGAAACTCATTTTTATATATATATTAAAAAATGTCTGAAGTCACCTACATTGGTGTCTAGAAAGATGTCTATATTTGCTAGAAATATGAAGAACGTAAGAGCAAATTCAAATTTTGAAGGCGTGCACATATGGAAAAGACAACTTAGAAAAAAGTATAAAATTAACAGTGCTCAGAGATGGATAATTATTAAATAGGATTATAAATTAATAAATAACATAGAAAATCTAAAATATTCCAAAATGAATATGTACCTGAAAAATTAGCAACATGGGTACATTCATCCATTACTCCTTTCATAAATCGTAATGATTCCCTTTGTAAACTGTCATTTTTTCTACTTATCAGGTGATTTTGTTCTCTGGAAAAGTTAGCATTACTGGTGCTGGTTGAAAATATCTGGTTTACGCACTGCATTTTGGGTGCATCTTGCACCAACAATTCTTCTGTTGAGGAGCTTAGATTGTTTCTATTACGACTAAGGCAGTGACCCACTTCCGAAGAAGGAACTTTGTTTCCAATATCCAAATGCAGAATACCAGAGTTGAGATCCAGACAACTCAAGTTGTCCACACTGCTTGGAGAATTTTTAACAAAATCTTGTCCCATCTTGAATGAATCTGTCTGAATAGAAATATTTATTAAATTGAAATTTGACATATTTTTCAATGTCCTCTTTTCAATCAAGCATACATCTTATTTGATGTTTTAAAATGTGTAAAAACAAATTTATCTCTTGAATTAGATACTTCTATATGAATCTTCTTGTCCAAAATATGTGTTCAGTTAAAATACATTTTTATTTTTAAAGAAAACTTAAAGTAGAAATTATAAAAAGAAATATGAACATTAATGTCCTCCTACTCTTTCTATTCTTCCTAATTTTATTAAGAACAATTTATTTTCTATTGTGAATGACCTATCAAAATATATAAACACAAAACAATACCATGAAATTACTGATAAATTATGATAAATTGCTACCATTCTAATTATATGGAAATATCCTCATCCTGCCAATTGTTTGATTACTGCTTAAAATAAAATGAGGAAAAGGAAGTCTTCAGAAGCTTTATTACAAATTAATAGATTCAAGACTCAACTCTGAAGTGTTCTCCCTGCCATATATTATGAGAAATGTTGGTAACTCAAATCAGTCATTTAGTTTTTTTCTAAACTTATTGAGAATAAGTGCTGATACATTTTCAAATACACTACCTAATGAAAGGGATTCATGTACGGATAACTTTCTAACTGGATTAACTACCATGCACTGAGTATGTGGGGTTGCCTTTGCAGATGTTTTGAAATCAAACTACTAGTCAAAAGATTCCCCCCTCTCCTAGTGCACAGGGCAAAGGGAGGGAAATATCCTTCAGGCCACAGAAACAAAGCTTGAATCTTCAGGACCTGGGCTTCATTTCTTCAGTGCAGCACAGGAATCCCCTCTTTTCCATCTGAATAAAGAGAACTCCTGCATTGGGCTGAAGAAATAAAGTCAGGTCCTGAAGATTCAAGCTTTGTTTCTGCAGCCTGAAGGGTATTCCCCTCCCCTTGCCCTGTGCATTTTTGGGACCTTTGCACATACAGGAGATGAGAACTCCTACAAGTCACATAGAAGAATTAGGCCCAGATCTTTGGGATCCCAGCTCTGTTTCTTCAACCCAGCACAGGAGTTTCCTTCCCCTTTGGCAGGCAGACTTTTTTGCTCCCTCTGCTTAATAACCACAACTGAGACAACTGGAATTGCAGTTGTTGTTGTTTTTAATAATTTTTTAATTTGTATATTTTAAAGCATCTATTTTGGTGAACAATGTGGTTCCAGGTTTTTACATTTCAATACAAACATGACCTTAGTTACATATTCATTTTTCATATTCAATTTCATATCATATCATTACTTTTTCCATTTTCCTTTAAATATTCTAAAATATTCTTATATTCATCACACATATTATCCATTTCCAATTCATTATAGCTTATTTCATTTTTCTTTAAATGAACTTTTCATTTTCATTTTTCTTTTCTCATGTCATTTTATAATGTTATCAAAAATTCTTATTTCATTTCTATATTCCTTATATATACTTTTATCTATTACATTTGCCATTTTGTCACATACTTTTATTTCATTCATTATTCAGTAAATTTCATTTTAATTCTAATTCAAAGATTGGTTCCTTTAATTATCAGTTTGAGTGTGCCATCCCTTTGCCTTATACATCTCTCAATTTACTCCCCATTAATTCATAATAAAAATTTACCATAACATAATCACTTTTTAATTACCACATTCTAAATTGATAACAATAGTCTCCTAACTACTACATATCAATTATGCATATATATATAAAGTTAGATTCCGCATGGTATTTCCCTCGATTACATTCTAAGTCATTTATTATTTCAAAAATATTAATCCATTCAATTAATTATAGAAACTGATATTAATCTTTCTATTACAATCCTCATAATTCATTTAACTTTATTCTTCACTTTGTTAAATGTAATTAGCATTCTTATCATAAATTCCCATTTCCACATTTATTCCAGTTATATCTAACAGTGTTTAATAGTAGTCCTTTAAAAAAATCAAACAAAAAAGAATTACCAGTTCCAATCTTTTCGATTTTAAATATATATATTCTTATATATCACAACACATTACCTTGCAGAATCCCCTTTCTTCTTCTTCATCTACCCTTTATCTCTAGCTCTCCTAAATGTACAATTTCTTTTCATTTTGGTTTGCTTTCTATGTCCCCTCATTTTCTGGTCCTTTCTCTTAACATTCTTTTTTCCCCTTTATTGTTTCCTTCCATTTCTTGCTCCAATTTTATCCCTCTCCCTCTCTTGAGCTTTCTTCTGTGATTCTCTTTTCTGCTGCTTCCTTTTTCTTTAACTTTCCAAACTCTTTAATTATTCCCTTTTTAATTATTCCATCAAACCTCCAAATTTTACTTTTGATTCTTTTTTCCCCTCGTTTTAATGTTTGTTGTTCCATTTGTTCCATAAGGCTGGCTTCCTCTTTGTGAAGCTCCTCCCCTTCTGGTTCTTTTTGTTCTTTAGTCAGCATTTCTAATTTCTGTAATATAATACTGCACATTTCCACTCTTCCATGTATCATTTCCTTTACGTTTCTTAATTCCAATTTTATTTCCACAGAATTCAGCCATTTTTGTGCACTTCTTTTAATTTTTATTTTTCCCTTTCTTTAATATTCAAATCCAGTCCATTTGTCCAGTGCTTTATTTCAACCAGCATCTTTAATGTTTGTTTCCAACAATCAATGTCTATTAATCTATATCTCCAGGTTATTTTTGTTAATTCCTTTTTCAATTTTTTCCAAAGTCACGAAGTAATTCCAGGGTAATTTCTTCACATTTCTTTTTTATCTTTATAATATTCTGTTTTTTTTCACTTTTCAGGGTTTCTGTATTATTATCATGAAGTTCCTCTTATTTTATATCACGTTCCAGTTTTAAAAGGACAAACACTTTTCAAAGACTCACTGAAATTTTTCCTTTGCCATTAGGTGGCGCTCTTTGTTATGTCCAAGTTCCACCCTTTTGTTTCACTTTCTTTCCTTTTTGGGGGGCTTTTAAATTGCAACAATTCAATAATTCCAATTATCAGCACTTCTTTTTAACACGTTCAATTCCAGTATTTAATTGTGCCAATTTAGTGCCAAAATCATATATTTATCCAATTAATTTCCAAGTCTTTTATCATAAAGTATTTTCTTCTAACTTCTTCCTTCATTTTAGTTCTTTTCAAAGTTCAAAGCCACTTTCACATTTCCAATTTTCATCTCTCTCTCTCCCTCTCCCTCTCCCTTTCTCTCTCCTTGGTCACCGCTTTTACAGTATTTCATAAAAAAAATCTTTATTTCTTAATTCCGGGATACCTTAAAATCTATACGTTGCACCTAGTTCACACTTCACTCATAACTTCTCTGCTCCAACAGTCTTATTTTCCCGAACTGCCTCCTGTCTTCTTAGGGGCCATTGTATACCACCGCTGCAGCTCGTCTTCGGAGAGGGTTTTCCTTGTCAGGGAGGGGAGATGCGGCTCCCCTCAAACCTCCAAGGGATGCCCTTTCTTCACCCCTTCAGGGTGGTTCCGGTCCCAATTGGAACCCTCCAACGAGGGAGCACAGAGCAAAACCATGCACAATCACGGATTTCACTCCGACGTGACAGGAAGACAACCAGAAGTCCTGGGATTGCAGTTGTTGACTGATCATGTAGACATCTCACTTAATCTTTTTTTTTATTTAACCTTTTTAATTGCATTTTTTTCCAAGAATACAAATCTCTTTTACATTCTTTACAACACTATGACATCGATGTTACACATACTTACGTGCATATATACTTTTAATCCTTATTTTTATTATCTAACCATTTATCCCATACTGCATAATATTCTGATTCTTTTCTGTCTTTCAACTCTAAAGTAAGCTTATTCATCTCTGCACAGTCCAACACTTTCTTTATTACCATTCCGTCAGAAGGGACGCTGTCCAATTTCCAACTTTGTGCAAAGGCAATGCTAGCCGTTGTCACTATATGCAGTATAATGTGGTTTTTTTTACTAAATTATCCTCTTATTATTCCTAATAAAAAAAGTTCAGGTTTAAGCTCAATTTGAAGACCTGTTATTTCCTGTAATTAATTTCTTATCTTTACCCAATATTTCTGAGTTTCGGGGCATAACCACCACATATGATAGAAGGTACCCTGTTTTTGTTTACACTTCCAACATTCTGGATTCATATTTGGATACATCTTTGCCAATCTCACCGGTGGTGAATGCCAACAATAAAACATTTTGTAGACGTTTTTCTTGTAAGCTGTGGACATTGTTAATTTATAATTTTTGTCCATAGTTTTTCCCATTCTTCTAATTTGATATCGTACCCAAAATTCTTTGCCCAAGCTATCATGGACCCTTTAACTATTTCTTCTGCCTTATTAAATCTTAACAAATAGTTATAAATTTTCGTTATAAATTTCTCTTCTGATACCAATAATTTTATCCAATTGTTGTTGCTCTTTATCAAATCCATACTCTTCTAAATCTTTTTTATACCTCGCCTGCAGTTGTAAATATGGCCACCAATCTATGTTTATTCCTTGCTCTCTTCAGTTCTTGGTTTGTTTTGAGCCTCCCTTGGTTGTTCACCGTATCTTACCATTTTATTTAAATCCAGTGTATTTGGATAATCGCCTCCATAGTTGATAGCCAGCCAGGTATTTTAATGTTTTTTTTATTTTCCCCCAAATATGTATAAGCGCATCTCTCATTTGGTGTCTATGGAAATACATGTTTTGCTCTTCCTTTTCCAAATAAATTTATCATGCCAATTTATCTGCAAGTCATGACCTTCTAATATTAGGATCCTTCTTCAAATTTATCCATTCTCTTATCCATGATAGTATAATTCCCAATCCAGGATTCCGAAGCCATCTCTACTTCTACTATCCTGAAACATTTTCAGTTTCATTTGGGGTTTCTTCCCTAGCCATATGAATTTCGTTGTTGCTTTGTTTAACTCCTGAAAATTTTTTTAACTAATTTTATAGGGATTGTTTGAAACAAATATAGCGATTTTGGTAATACATTCATTTTAATTGTTGCAATTCTTCCCAGTAACAATAATTATAATTTCCCCCATGTATCCAAATCTTTATTTGTTGCAATAATTTGTTATCGCCTTTTATCATGTAGCATCTTGCCGTTAACCATATTCCTTAATATTTAACCTTTTTTGTAATTTGCAGTTCGGTTTTCTCCTCTAATTCTCTTTTCTGACTATTGGTAAGGTTTTTAACAAATATTTTAGTCTTGTCTTTATTAATTTTAAGGCCTGCCACCTTCCCAAATTCTCCTATTTCTTATAATAAAATAGTTCCAGTATCTATTGGCTCTTCTATAAAAAATACTAGATCATATGCAAATTTTATATTTTTTTTTCAATCTTCGTCCCTTTTATTTGTTTTTGTGTAATCTGAGATAATAAAACTTCTAATGAAAGAATGAAAAGTAGAGGTGACAACATAAATCCCTGTTACTTACTCCCTTAGTTATTATTAAACTTCTCTGTAAAATCTCCATTTTATATTACGCTGGCCTTTTTGATAAAATATCTTGCGGATATTATTCTCTCAAATTTTGGGCCAAAATTCATATCTTTTATTTGTTGAATGAGAAATTGCCAATTTAAATTGTCAAATGCCTTTTGAGGATCCAAAAAGATCGATGTGGCTTTCTCCAGATAGGTTTCAAAATATTCCAAAACATTTATCACCTTCCTTTTATTGTTTCTGTCTTTTGAGTAAGAATCTATTTTGGTCCCAGTGTATAATTTCATTAAACATTTTTTTTTCATTCTTTCTGCTATTATAATGGTAAATATTTTATAATCAGCATTTAGCAATGAGATGGGTCTATAATTTTGAATTTGGTGGTGGTCTGTACCTTCTTTTGGTATTAAAGTAATATAGGCCTCAGCCTACGATTCCGGTAGTTTAGTTTCTATTAATGCCCCATTATATACCTCCAACATTAACAATTCCATTGATTCGTGCATATTCTTATATAATTCCCCTGGAAGTCCATCTGGCCCTGGAGTTTTATTACTTCTCTGTTTTTGTATTGCCCTTTTGGTTCTATCAAAGTTTATTTAATCTCTTTGCTTAATGATCAGGATTCCAGTCCCAATTCTGGTCATAAGTTGAGAACTATCGAGCATTTGTTCAATTAATTTTTTTAAGGAAAAAGATATACCGAGGGTAAGATGCATAATAGAACACTAATGACACCAAAGTGTAAACAATTTTGCTCAGTGTGGATTATGTAATCCCATAATAAAATAATTAGTAACTTCTACTAGGTAAGTGAAAGGTACGGCTCAGTGGCTAAGATGCTGAGCTTATCAATCAGAAAGGTCAGCAGTTCAGCGGTTCGAATTCTTAACACTGCATAATGGAATGAGCTCCCATTACTTGTTCCAGCTTCTGCCAACCTAGCAGTTCGAAAGCATGTAAAAATGCAAGTAGAAAAATAGGGATCACTTTGGTGGGAAGATAACAGCGTTCCATGTGCCTTTGTTGTTTAGTCACATGACCACGGAGACGTCTTCGGACAGCGCTGGCTCTTCGATTTTGTAACAGAGATGAGAACCGTCACCTAGAGTCAGAAATGACTACCACATATGTGGGAGGGGAACCTTTACCTTTACTAGCTAAGTATTTTCATGAAAGATGGACCTCATACTAACACTTTTATACAAACAAACAAAAATGGAAACAATGTCACTGGTTTAGCAAAATCCTTTTTAATTGCAACTAATTTGTCTGACTAGCACCTGGCACTATGGATTTAAGGCTGATAACTATTTCTTCAAGTAATTTGTAATATCTCTGTCCTCTGTAATTCTACATAGCAATATTTATTGATTTAAATTATTGATTTTTATATGCAACTTCTTGCAGAACTAGATAGCTTACAATAAAACACCTTTCAAATAATCATAAAATTATAAGCGATTGAAAATATAAAAATGTGCTACAGGTAGTTGTTACAACCATTTGTTTAGTGACTGTTTGATAGTACAATGTCACTGAAAAAAGTGATTCATGACCGTTTTTTACACTTAAAACTGTTGCAGCATCGCATTGGTCATGTGATCAAAATTCAGACATTTGTCAAGTGGCATGTATTATGACAGTTGCACTGTCCTCAGGTTATGTGATCACCATCTGTAACTTTCCCAGCCGATTTATGACAGAGTCCATGAAGGAAACGAGATTCATTTGACAACTGCAGTGATTTGTTTAACTGTGGCAGAGAAGTTTGTAAGGTAGGGCACAACTCATTTAACAACTATCTTGCTTAGCAAAGGAAATTTTTGCCTCCACTGTGGCTGTATAATTTTATGGAAAGAAGTCTGAGATTCCAGGAGCAAAAAGTTACAGAAGAAAGATATTGTATTTGGTTCTCATTGTATGTACTCCTATTTCCCCCTGTTCTTTCAATAAAGCATTCAGATCTACGCACATGGTCTGTTTTATTGGAGGATAGGTGGATTTAGCTGTATGTCAAGCTGCATACAGACTAACATGTAGTGAGAACAGTACAGACACTATTGCTGAAAATGTCATTCTCTAAATCCCAAACATCCTAATTATCCTCTCTAATACTTCATGTAGTGTGGAGCCAAGTATAAAGAAACCTCTATCAGAAAAGAACTGAGAATTCTCAAGTGGGTTTCTCCAACACCATTTTAATGTGCAAATTATTCACTTCAGTATTTATTTTACTAAAGAGATCTCAAAGGTTTTACAATTTCAACAATGCACACAGAAATTATCTTTTGTATGACAATTCAAATTCTATTTTCTAAACAGTTATTCTGTAAAAATATATATTTCCTCTTTTCTGACTTGAAAATTGTAACTAAGCATCTCAGAGATTTTCAAAGATTAAGAACAACTATTTGGGTGGTTGTTACATATAACTGAAAAACAATTTCACAGAAGACTAATACAAAAATGTATTATGATAAAGTTTTGTTAAAAGTTTTATCTACTATTGCATTAAAATAGCTCCAAGAAATTGGAGTGGGGTTATAGTTACAAATTAAACTGCTCTTAGAAATTGTCTAGGAGTTAAAATTAAAAAAATAATGTATACTCACTCCACAATATTCAAGCATTTGAATTATTTCTTCTTCATAAACACTCTGAGTATAATACTGTTTCTCTAGTTCCCTCCAATTTACTGCCTTGCTCAATACACCCTGAAATTGAAGAGAAAGTCTGATGGATTATACATGGTATGCACTATTTAAGAACCAGTTTTAATTATGCAGGATTTTACTTGTTAAATTCCATCACTTTGCAAATGTTTTTTCTGGATTCAATAACAAAGGAAATCCATGTGATTTCCAAGCAACAAATCCATTCTGAAATGAAGGATTTGGTCAGAGATTTTAAACATTTAAAAAAGATCAAAGCTTTTGTGAAATGGTGTCATAATCACAAGAAAAAGGAACCTATTTCCAAATTACAATTAAAAGTATGTTGTAGATGAGTTTTTTGTCATAACAAAGCACTCTGATACTATTCAAGGTTTAAATACGTGACATATGTTAGGGATGTTCAAATTCTTTGAAAAAAAAGACTTAGCAATACACAGTAATGTATATCATGCATCTCTTCGCAATAGTAAAACAACTTAGTTAAACAAATTGGCTAGGTGGGCATGCAATGGAGTCAACTTCTAGCAGTAATCCACTGATTTTAGAAAAAGAATCCATTGATTCTAGAAAAAGATATGGTTGCTTTAATATTTCAAGCTGAGATGCTTTCAAAGGATTTACATAATTATATACCAACGAAGAATGTATTACCGTAGTAAAAACACCAGAGGCTGTAGACCAGGACAGACAAGGAACTAATGGTAATGGCTTAGGCCAGTTAGATACTGCTAATGATGCCATCTGTAAAAAAAAAGCCGGATAATTTTCAAAAATCAAAACATGAAATGTTTTTCATAAATTGATATGAAAAAATTGCTGTAGAATTCATTTTTCAATTTCAGCTAACCATATCTCATACAAAGCCAAACAATAAGATTTGAACAGCATTGTTATTAATGCTTATCAAAGAAATGTATATAGCAATGGATATAGCAGATACTATCTGAAAGTACACTGCTCAAAAAAAATAAAGGGAACACAAAAATAAGACATCCTAGATCTGAATGAATGAAATGTTCCTTTTAAATACTTTGTTCATTACATAGTTGAATATGCTGACAACAAAATCACACAAAAATTTATCAATGGAAATCAAATTTAGCAACCCATGAAGGTCTGGATTTGGAGTTACACTCAAAATTAAAGTGGAAAAAAATACTACAGGCTGATCCAACTTTGATGTAATGTCCTTAAAACAAGTCAAAATGAGGCTCAGTAGTGTGTGTGGCCTCCACGTGCCTGTATGACCTACCTACAATGCCTGGGCATGCTCCTGATGAGGTGGCGGATGGTCTCCTGAGGGATCTTCTCCCACACCTGACTGTGGTGCAATGTGGCATTGGTGAATGGAACGAGACATGATGTCCCAGATGTGCTCAATTGGATTCAGGTCTGGGAAACGGGTGGGCCAGTCCATAGCATCAATGCCTTCATCTTGCAGGAACTGCTGACACACTCCAGCCATATGAGGTCTAGCATTGTCTTGCATTAGGAGTAACCCAGGGCCAACCGCACAAGGGGTCTCACAAGGGGTCTGAGGATTTCATCTCAGTACCTAATGGCAATCAGGCTACCTCCGGAGAGCACATGGAGGGCTGTGCAGCCCTCTAAAGAAATGCCACCCCACACCATTACTGACTCAGTACCAAACCGGTCATGCTGGAGGATGTTGCAGGCAGCAGAACATTCTCCACGGTGTCTCCAGACCCTGTTATGTCTGTCACATGTGCTTGGTGTGAACCTGCTTTCATCTGTGAAGAGCACAGGGCACCAGTGGCAAATTTGCCAATCTTGGTGTTCTCTGGCAAATGCCAAATGTCCTGCCACATGCACATTTGTGGCCCGCTGGAGGTCATTTTGCAGGGCTCTGGCAGTGCTCCTCCTGTCCTTCCTTGCACAAAGGCGGAGGTAGCGGCCCTGATGCTGGGTTGTTGCCCTCCTATGGCCTCCTCCATGTCTCCTGATGTACTGGCCTGTCTCCTGGTAGTGCTTCCATGCTTTGGACACTACGCTGACAGACACAGCAAACCTTCTTGTCACAGCTCACACTGATGTGCCATCCTGGATGAGCTGCACTACTTGAGCCACTTGTATGGGTTGTAGACTCCGTCTCATGCTTCCACTAGAGTGAAAGCACCGCCAGCATTCAAAATTGACCAAACCATCAGCCAGAAGGCATAGGAACTGAGAAGTGGTCTGCGGTCACCACCTGTAGAACCACTCCTTTATTGGGGGTGTCTTGCTAACTGCCTATGCTTTCCACCTGTTGTCTACTCCATTTGTACAACAGCATGTGACATTGTCAATCAGTGTTGCTACCTAAGTAAACAGTTTGATTTCACAGAAGTGTGATTGACTTGGAGTTACACTGTGTTGTTTAAGTGTTCCCTTTATTTTTTTGAGCAGTGTATATAAATACAGTACATATTATAAAACTATTGAAGAAATTTATATTCCTGAAATGCATAAAGGTTTACATTTGCTTTCCGAATATCTTCTAATGAGTATCTTCTAATGAGTATCTTCTAATATCTTCGAATGAACTAAATGAGTTCCATATGAAAGTTTATGTAAAATCACACAACAATGGAATTTCATTTAAATTTAGAACATTGTATGATGCATTTATTCTAGGGATAGATAGACAATCTGAATAAGGCTATGTAATAAGCCTATGAAATGTTCACATCACAGCAAGACAATTATCACTGGCCGAGTTAAAATTTTAATTTGTGTTTCCTTGACTTCCTAATGTTGTATAAATTACATTCACTTTAATTTGAAAAAAAAAAGATATTAAAATACTATGAATTTATCCTTCCCATGTCGAACTTTTTTTAATTTCTTGGTATTATATAACACAACAGTCCTTACAAGCTCTGGCAATATAACTGCAAATGAGCCATATTTTTTTTAAATTTTATAATGCTCTTTACTTCTTAAATTGCTTTGTTTAGAATTAGTCTGCAAAACCATCCCAGTCCTCACACATTTCTCAATATGAAGTGTTACAATCAGATTTTAGGCATTATGCTGGATATTTTCCATTTAGTGTAGTATGACATGAAAGAACATAAGTACAATTAGGAATTAAATTCCCCTTGAGTGAAAATCAGCTTCTGGTGATAATATATAAACATATATGTTATTCTTCCACTTTTTTTGTTTCAATACAAAAGTGCTCTTAAATAGTCTTCTTTTTTTACAATTTTCTAATCTAGTCTATAGTCTGGAATTTCCAAGTAATCTCCATTCTAGTACATATTTGATTTGATTTTTTGTGATCAGACAAATACAGCTGGGTGCTACCATCTACTTCAATTAAATTATTATTAATTAAACACTGAAGCTTACGTGTCCTCCCATTGATATGCCAGTCATTCCTAGAGGTCCATATCCTTCTTTTTCCAGCCAATGCAAGAGAGTTGCTGATTCTAGAACAAGAGCTCCTCCCATCACAAATAGGTCAGACACATTTTTTAGACAGGATCTTCTTTCCTCCCAAAGGAAAGAAAAGTAAGCTTACTTGTTTGAGGAAATATATTAATAGCAAATTCACGTGTATTAATTTATATCATTAAAACAGGTTAAAAGACAATGTGCTACAAATGCTTGTAAAAAGCTAATAGACTGCGGTTTATTCAAATGAAATGATCTTGCTATCTATTATTTAGTTGCAAATAACCCAGTAACTTTTAAATGCTGCTGTGAAACACCCATGGATTGTTATCTGTTTTTTACTCATATATGATAAAAGGGGATCAGTTAAAGCAATAATCTAGACCATTCAGTACAAGAAAGCCACTTAAACTAGATCTCAAAACAATAAAATAATTGCTGTTGATGGATAATAAAATTGTGTTTTCTTCATTTAGATAAAGAACATACTGTATTGACATAGTATTTGTATGTCAAAAGAAAACACTCTGGACTTTAAGTACATATAATCCATATAGTATTAAGGTACTACAATTCCGAACAACTTTTGTCGTGTTTTCATAGGTAAATTACGATCTTTTCTAAGCAACAGTATTGCATGTTTGTTTTCTATAGGAAAAATAAGTTTAACTGTATCTCTTCTAGGTTCTAACAGTGGATAGATCTGGTGTCTGAACAAAATCCAGCATTATAGAGAAAAGCACAAAAATAATAATTCTTGCAGGTCTGTTTAGAAACTGATTATTTTTGAATTTCTCTACCAGTTACCAGTTTATTCGGCAGGAACAGATAGGATATCACATCACGAACAATCATTTTAAATATTTACTGTGAAATACAGTACCCACACATTTGAACCATGTCATGTTCAGTTGCTGAGTATACGTAAATTTAGGACAATATATTAAAGCAGAATCCATGTCTGTGATACTGGAGCACTGGTAGGATCTGAAGAATCTCAGATTAAATATTCTGGCAGAAAATACTCAAAGTTAAAATGTTTCCCCAAATCAAGCTTCAATAATGTATAGTCACTGAATGGATGAATTGCAATATTTGCAATTACAATGGCTTGAAATGTTTTTCCATAACATCATCACATTTTATACATTAGAATAAAATGCATTGAAATTAAAGTTATTTCAACACATTAATAAAAGCTATCATTATAATTATGTAATCATAATACTTACAACTGATCCTTAGGTTTTCTGTACCCATGTATAGACAGAGGCAAGTTAAAGGAAATATTGTTAAATATTTTAACATTTAATATTTTAACAAACAAACCTCTTGTTAAAATAGTTACCTTAAGCACATTTAGTCACTGCAGTGATTACTAACCCACTAGGATAGAACATTTAATTTCGTAAATTTACAAATTTTAAAAAGTGCAGGGATTTGCCATAAGGATAGGCTGCAAAATGTCAATACAAGACTCCCAAACTCCAAACTCCAATTACCTACAGCCTATGGTAATTCAGTGAATTTACAAACTACTTATTTATCTCAGAACCAAACATATTTATGTTTTACACATTTTGATGCAATTCTCCTATTACTATATTGATATCTGAATTCAATAAGTCACTGGATAACACTTTCTCTCTCCTCTGTATTCAAAGGTACAAATATTCAAATAAAAAGGATATAATAAGGGTTTTCTAACAATAATGAAGCCATGCAGGCCTCTTTGATCATTGGACGGGCCATTAAAGTTCGTCGTCTCCAAAAGTACTAAAAATACAGTTTAAATAAAGTTAAATTAAATACTACCACTACCGCTATATTGAGAAACCATTATTGAACAATACTGAAGCTTACATGATCTCCAGTGCCTGCTAAATGAATACAAACAGGTTTGTACTTGCTATTCCATCTCTTTGGTACTATAAATTGAAACCTATCAAATGAAAGAAAATAATGAAAAATTATTTATATGAAATAATAATTCTCCTCTATCTTGCACATGTGTGCATTTGTATCACTTTATCACTATATTTAGTCCATAACTTAGTTCTATATATTTAACTTACAGTATATCTTTATTTTTACCTTGCGGTAATTGACTCTGATGGCATGATATCAGGAACATAATGTGCCAAAGGAGAAATGAAGTGTCCATCAAGAATCTTGCAGTCTGATTGTTCCTCAACCTATATACAGCATATTTTTACAGTCACTATCAAAGTTTTTATGTAAAAATGAATGTTTTGCTAAACAGAAGTAAACTGTTCACAAAAGCTATGCTAGTTAATAACTAGAGCTAAGCAAGTTCATTAATATATAGTATAACTCATTAAGATATTGTAAACCATCTAAATCACACTTTGATGGTATACTACTTTAATTCAAGATATGAATCCTGTCAGTGTTATTTTCTGCCAATTTCTCCTACTCTTTCACAAGCAAATCCCACTTCCACCAATTTAGAAGCAGGAAAAATATTTCTTGCTTTAGTGGTGATTGAGCTCAGGTTGATACAGCATTTTGTTAGCTTGGGTGGGGGCAAGAGAAATTTGTAGGGAAAGGAAATGATTCAGCTTTCAAAATTTAATTTAGGAAAACTTTGTAAGTAGAAGCATTTAATAAGATGCATATCCATAATCATCCTAACTAATGAATAAAGGAGGTTTCTAACTATGGAATAATTTAATAGTAATAGCTGGACTGGTGAATTCAGAGTATCTGTTCAATAGTCACATAGTAATAGAAAGACAGCAGTCATAGACACTACTGGTTTGGAAGCAATCATACTTCGTACAAAACTGCTTTTGCATAACAATCATAACAATCAAATCACTGAGGTAAGCAAATATAATTTTTTTATCGTGGTTGGCTTTAAAATAGTTCAACTACTATTTCATAATAAAAACAATAGCTATAGTGAGTGAAGAAACTCATAATCAGATTTTCACTAATGTTCAGCTGTTTCTTAAAACTATATAATCTCAGAACTACTCTAGCATATTTTAGTTTTCCAAAATTTGTCAACTTTGCAATGATTTGCTGAGCCTAAAGAACAAATTTTCTTTGGAAGATTAACACTTCTCCAAGTTTCTACCATAGAATTCCCATAGTAGTATAAACTTTCATTGTTTAAACACTACCAGACACCAGGTTTTTAATTTTTTTACAAGGCATTGTTTCTTCTGAATAACCTAATGAGAAATTTAAGTTAACATTGTGTGCCCACAAGTCGGTGTTGACTCTAGTGATGGCTGATTTACGTGCTTGCTTGTGAGCTGCCTGTGTCTTGCAATTATTGCTGGCTTCCCCACTAACTTTGCCTGTTGGAAATTGGCAAAAAGTTGCAAAAATGTCCTCACTTAATAATCTGCTTGTTGCCTTAACATTGGCCACAGGAACTGACAGGATTGCTCTTGCTAAGCGATAAAGTCATGTGACATGGTACCTTAACCAAATTACCAGTGACACAGAAATTCTGGTGCCAATTACCATTGTTAATTAAGAACTATCTGTCCCAGTATTAATCTTGTATACACAGCAAACATTTTATGTTAATCTGGTGTCATTTTAAAATCAATTTCCAGCAAAGTTTAAGATCAGTGAAAATTAATTTGCTTTCTAGTGTCTTGTCCATCAAGGGCAACTTCCCATGAGACAGAAGAAATGTGAGGTAAAGATAAACTACAGATGACTGTATTGAAATTGATAAATCTAGATTGGTAACCAGATGTTAGTTGCGAAATCGTGTTTGACCAATGGTGACCCCATGGACAGCGTTCCTCCAGGCCTTCCTGTCCTCTACCATCTTCTGGAATCCATTTAAGTTCAGGCCTACTCCTTCAGTGACTCCATCCACCTCATTCTCTTCTTCTATTCCCCTAAATCTTTCACAGCTTTAGGCTCTTCTCCGGTGAGTCCTTCCTTCTCATTAGGTGGCCAAAGTATTTGAGTTTCATCTTTAGGATCTGGCATTCTAAAGAGCAGTCAGGGTTGATCTCCTCTTTTGAACACCTTGCAGTCCAAGGGACTCGCAGGAGTCTTCTCCAGCACCATAGTTCAAAGGCCTCAATTCTTTGGCACTCAATCTTTCATCCATCTTTCACAGTCCATCTTTCACAGCCATGCATTGCAACTGCGAAAACCATAAGTTTGATTATACACACTTTTGTTGGCAGGATGATGTAACAATGTATACCATATCAAATACAAGGTTTCTTCTCATCAATCCTCAATAGTTCTGTTTTGAAAAGGTGGTTATGAATAATCAAAATCAATCCATGCATATTGATTCATTTTAGTACCTTATTAATGTGCACAGGATAGTCCCTTGGAACAAGATTTTGACATTTTTCCCTGTTTCCAATAATTTTTCTGAATTCAAATATTCTGTTAAAAATAAGAATTAGTTGCAGATATTAAGAACAAAAAAAGACTCCATATAATAATTGTAGTTGTCTGTAACAGGTATAGTGTTACTTTTATTTCACACACATACCCTGTTACTGTTACTTTTAATGAACTCTACTATAGGAACTTTGTCAATTTTCACATTTCTGCTCAACTATAAGTTATTGTTCTTACAAATAATATAATTGCACTGTTTGCCTTAATTAAGAATAACAAAAATGATTTAGATGGAAAGATCAAATATTTCTCTTTAGAAAACTGTTTATAACCTACCTTTTTAAGTCTTCTGGTCTTCCCCATCCTTGAATAAAAAGCTTAGTGAGAAGTAGACGCCTATATAGGACATCTAGCTTGCTCACACCCATTAGCAAAACACATCTAGGAAAAATATATAAATACTCATATCAATAAAAGTATATTGATTTGTTTACGTGAACTGAAACTATATTCTTTATCAACATAAAAAAGTTAATAGTAAATAAGTGGACACTAAAAGAAAATTATATATATAAGGAAGTGTTTCATTTGTTTTAGGGAGCTGTCAAAGAGGCTAACCCCTCATGGGGTACCATTACTTCTAACACTGCTTTAGGCAAGGGTAACTGACCAATCACAGGTAACTGTGGTAACTGACCTTGGTAACTGACCAATCACACCTTTTCAATCTTAGGAAGAAGGAATTGGCAAACCATTTCCAAAAATGTTTCCAAAATAGAAGGGACTTAACTCTGTATTTATAAGAGTTATTCATGAAGTGTAATAACAATGAAGAAATGAATTAGATAGCAGAATTTAAAAGCATTTATATTTTGTGACTTTTTGACAACACACTTTTTCTGCAGTTACAGCGTAAAAAGAAATGTTCAGTTAAAAATTAATCTAAACCAATATATGGCACGACCTGTTCAGCAAATGGGAATAAACTTTAATTCACATAGTGGTTTAATCATGAAAAGTAGGATTACATAAATAAACATCAACCTCCGAACATTGAAAAACTGTAAGAAGCAACATCTTTGCCATAATTCTCTCCAGTAATAGTGCTAGTTCCAAAATTTTGTCATGGAGATATCTATGTTATAATTATTCAACCTGTAGAATGATGACAGTGCCAGCCTTTCCCTTAGTTATAGTACAGATTTGTTTACTTTCATTATTACTTCAATTATACACACACACATATACACAATTTGCAGGACGTTAGGAACATAAATACATGCTGGTTGCCTAAGTGCCAAAATTGATCGTGGAGATACTGTACTGATCATAATTGTGAGGATCTATTGGAAGTAATTTTTTCCACACCACTGTAATTCATATGGTTGTTAAAGGAATAGTCATACCTTGAGGACTATCTGTACAAATTTCTGCCACCACTTTTAATTGTCTGATCAATTAGGATCAGTCCTTCCTAAGTTTATTTCTCTCACCTTTAAGCCCTTGAAGACTCTTTCATTGTCAGATTGCTTCCTCTTTCCCTTAATCACACATTCCATTATACTGATATACTCAACTTCTAATAAGCAAATGAAGAAAGCAATTCTTGTTTAATTTTGGAATAATATCTAAAGTATAAGTAATTAAACTTTAAAAACTTTACAGTTCTTAAATCACAGATAGAATTAATAATACTGGTAGTTTCATTTCTTTGTTATACAGTTAGTCCTTACGACAACAATTGAACCCAACATTTCTGTTGCTAACTGAGAGAGGTTAATTTTGTAACTGAGACAGGTGAATTTCCTGCCACAGTTGTTAACTTTGCAATTGTTAACTTAGCAACACAATTAAGTGAATCAGGCTTCCCCATTGACTTTGCTTGTCAGAAGATTGCAAAAGATAATCATGTGATTATGGGATCCTACAGTTGTCATACATGTGAACCAATTGCTAAGCATCTGAACTTTGATTGTGTAAGTATGGGGATGCTGCAGCAGTTGTAAGTGTAAAAAAAAAAAACAGTCATGAGACACTTTTTTTAGTTCTGTTGTAACTTTGAACAGTCACTAAAATGGTTGTAAGTCAAAGACTATCTGTAGTCAAAGACTATCTGAAGTGCACTATTTTATTGAGTGGGAGGAACTTTTGACTAACTAAATACCAGTATGATGTTCATCTACATTTATCAGGCAAAGCAAACAACAAAAAGTTATTTTATCCTTTAGTGTGATGTCATTGCTTCGTTAATATTTCACTAGTGCAAATTGCTTTCTTGCAACCATTTCTTGTAAACTGAAATGGTTTACTCTTTACTGAATTTAAACAACTTTCCCTGCTTCCAATGGAAAAATTTGGAAATCTGATGTAAAAATTAAACTGATAACTTAATTGTTTTATCACATATACAATAACAAATTAAGATTCAGTAACACAAGTAATCCTCAATTTACAATGGCAATTGAGACAGAATTTCCATTGCAAGGTGGTGTGGTCGTAAAGCGTGATCACATCACTTAGTGATAATAATCTTGGCAGTCTTGATTGCCATTGTTAACTGAATCTCATGGTCAGTCACTGGACAAGGCAACTTCTTGCTGGCTTCCATCAAACAGATAAATGGGCAAACCAGCAGGAAGTTGCAAGTCCCAGGAAAATAGCTGCTGCTGGATGGCAGTGAGTGCAAGGGAAAGGGAGCAAGGGTTGGGAAGATTGTGTGAGGTGCCTTGGCTAGGCTTGGGAAAGATGCCCAGGAAGGGAGTGTGTGAGGGAGGTATGGGAAGGATTAGCAAGAGTGGGTGAGCGAGGCTCAGGGACAGCGCACATGGGATGAGGAAGGCGTAGGATTGGTGACAATGTGCAGATATGCAGCAAGCTTAGGGAGAGTTAGGATGAGAATACCTACATATCAGGGTAAGCAAACATCCAATATGAATTAATAGCTCTGCCCCAAATTCCAGTGCATACATTCTTATGTGACCACAACACTAAGACAAAGACACTACTAAACATACACTGTATTGTGCAGCAAATGCTATGGACATAGTATACTTGGATTTCAGTCAGGCATTTGACAAATAAGACTACAACCTACTTCTTGGTAAACTAAAAAACTGCGGGATAGAGAGCATCACCACCAAATGCATTAATAACTGGCTGACAAACTGCATTCAACATACAGTCCTTAATAAAACTACATCTACATAAGCAATGAGTACCCCAAAGTTCTGTTTTAGGCCTACTACTCTTCAATATGTTGAAGAGTTTATCAACTAAATCAATAAATGATTTAGTTGAGGGAATAGAAACCATCAAATTTGCAGATGACAACAAGCTGGCAGGAACAGCCAAAAACCCACCCCCCACCCCCGAAGACATGCTTAAGATCCAGATGGGTCTCAACAGACTTGAACAATGGCTATATTTAACAAAATAAAATTCAGTGGAGAAAGTAAGGTTTTACACTTAGCCCCCCCCCCCCCAAAAAAAAGCTAAATGCACAGGTACAAATTAGGTAAAATCTGGCTTTATAACAGTAACTGTGGGAGGGATATTAGAGTCCTATTGGACAGTCATCTAAATATGAGCCAGCAATGTGCTATAGCTGCCAAAACAGCCAATGCAATTTTAGGTTACATTAACAGAGGGATAGAATCAAGATCATGTGAAGTGTTGCTAACACTTCATACTGTGTGGTA
Source organism: Laticauda colubrina (assembly GCA_015471245.1). Taxonomy (NCBI): domain Eukaryota; kingdom Metazoa; phylum Chordata; class Lepidosauria; order Squamata; family Elapidae; genus Laticauda; species Laticauda colubrina. Next base: position 1,966,766 of record BLBF01000026.1, on the reverse strand, counting down.
ACAATACTGCATCCGGTTTTGGCTACATATATAAAAGATGTTGAGACTCTGGAAAGAGAACAAAGAAGACCAACAAAGATTAGGAGACTGGAGGCTAAAACATATAAAGAATGATTGCAATGGTTGTGTATGTCTAGTCTAGTGAAAAGAAAGACAAGAGGTAATATGATAGTTATGTTCCAATATTGGAGGGGCTGCCATAAAGAAGAAGAGGTCAACCTATTCTCAAAAGCACCTGAAGGCAGAACAAAAAGCAATGGAAACAATAGAAACTAACAAGGAGAGATGCAACATGGAACTAAGATAAATTTCCTGAAATGAGAACTATTAGTCAGTGGAACAGCTTGCCTTCAGAAATTATGTGTGCTTCATCACTGGAGGCTTTTAAGAAGAGACTGGACAGCTATTTATCTGAAATGCTTGAGCAGAAGACTTCCTTAGGTCCCTTTCAGCTCTGTTATTCTGAATATATAGAAGCAATTTCAAACATTTAAACGTTACTGAGTTTTTTGTCTAGTGCTTGCCCAATTACTTGCAGTGCTTGTAAGAAAAACATTTATAACTTTCTTGGTTGATGCTCTTCATGTATAAGGCACTATTACATTATAGTACAGAATAATGTGACACTGAAAAAACATAGATAAGAATGTTCTATACTGCCATAAGCAGTTTGATAACCACATAAATACAGCCCTAATCATTGGATTTCAGTCAGGTAGCATAGACTGAGATAGCAATTTAATTTTAAAAATGGCAAACGAGAAATACATTGTAACAACCTTGAAAACAATGTGATATAAACAATGTTACTTAAAACAGGGAGAAATAAAGATCCTCATTTTTCTGCAGAACAAAATACATATCCAAATATTTGTATTTCAAGGTTCTCAGATAGCTGATACTTGTGAAATGCATTTTATACAATATTGTTTGCTCCTACCTGTCAGTCTTGATAGTTCAATCCTGTTCAGTATCTTCATTGTGTCTGTTGGTTCAAATAATGAGACAAAATCCAAATGTTGCTTGGTGTGTAACTCATGAGACACTATGCTAATCCAAGTAACAACAATTAGACATTCTTGGAGTAAATCTTACATTTATATGTGATATAACTATTGATTTACTTTTTAAAATGGTTTCAAGCAAATTTAGTTAGCTTGTTTGAGTAGCATTAAAAGATTCCCTTTTTATGGTTTTATTTTATTTATTTATTTATTTATGGTAATACCATCATTACTTTGTTCAAATGCAATTCCAATGGGCAAAAATAAAAAGGTATCCATAAAAAGAGGTGCCAGCCTGCCCTGTCCGTACATCACTAACCAAATCAACCGCACACTTTGGCAGGCGCCAATACCGCAAGGGTTCAAAAAAATCCACGAAACATCACCTCATAAACGCGCAATCCACCCCGAGTCCCTCCCCACCATTTCACGGCACGTGACAAGCCCATTCACAAGTCAGCGTACAATCTAACTCATGAAAATGCACAGCAGATTTAACATAAAATCCAACAACCGCTTAACAAATGAGTTTGGCCTGTTTGCAGTCCCTTCTTTTCCTCAGAACGGCTTGGGAAAGAGAATATCATGCAGGAAACACCCTCCCCTCCATGTGAAACCCGCCCTGTTGTTTTACTTTTTTTGACATCAGGGGTCACCTCAACTGGCTCCTCTTATTTCTCACAATCACGTTTTTAAGAGACCCACAACCTCAGAAGGCGCCAGAAGGGGCAGGCCCTGTCCCCTTCGGAAGAAAGAGCGAACCTACGGGAAACACCGGGAGAATCGCCAAGCAGCCCCTTCCCGTTAATGCCCTTGCTCTGGGTACTCGTCCCCGATCTCTCCCGCCGACTAGCTCCACCATCCACAACGCCAAAGGAACCCAGTTCAACGTCCCTGCTGGCTGAATGAAAAGAGGGCGGAGAAACACGCCGAAGGTCGCCGCTTCCACTTCTCGCGAGAAACCCCACGGCCTCAACGACGGTTTTAAAAAAACGAGGGGCGGGAGGGTGGTGGCTGACTCTACCAATGGCTCTCTCGGCACGTGACCAGAATTACCTTCTACCCGCTTTGTGTAGTCCAAAGTGTCCAACCTTGGCAACTTTAAGGCTGGAGGACTTCAACTCCCAGAATTCCTCAGCAACGTACCACTGTCCTATGCAGTTGCCTTGACTCGCTTTATTGTGGTTGCTGTTTGGCCACATGACAATTGCTTTGCTGGCTGGGGAATTCTGGGAGTTGAAGTCCTCCAGCCTTAAAGTTGCCAAGGTTGGACACCCCCTGGGGGGTAGTCCACAGGTACCACTGTCATATGCAGTTGCCTTGACTCGCTTTATTGTGGTTGCTGTTTGGCTACGCGAGAGTCGCCTCTCGCCTCGTCCCGGAAGAAAACAGACGAGGCTTTAGGGGTTCCCTTTGCAGAGGGAAGATTTAAGGTTGGCTCTACGTATACGGGAGGTTGAAACTCGGACGTTTCGAAGTTGGCAATGGCTGCTGCTGCTGTTCTGGAGCCCGCAAGCAACGAGGACTGGGAGCAGCCTCTTTTGAGCGGAGACGGAGACGGAGACGAAAGGTGCATAGATGGACGACCGCGCTCGGCTCTTATTTGCCAGGGGGAGCCTTTTCGGCCTGAAGGAGCGGGATGTGTGTGTGTGGGGGGGGGGGGGGGAGAGATCCACTTGGACTCCAGAAGCGATGGAGTCACAGTCCTCTGTATCGGCAACTCAAGTTGTCTCTCACGCTAAAGGTGCTGGGAATTGTAGTATAAATGAATTCAGCTTCCTTGTAAGCTGCTCGCCTTGGTCCGTAAGGAGAGGCCTGTAGTAATCGGTGTTAGTGAAATTAGCCTTGCAACTCAGATTTAAGAATTTCTATATGAATATAAGAAACCAAAACAACTGATGGTGATATCCTATAGGCAAGTAAAATCGGTGGTGTCTGTTTAAGTGATACAGGTATTTGTATTTATGTGTAATGTTTTTTAATAGCGTATATCAGGTTGCATGGCATCTGTAGATAGCAGAGGCTAAATAAATCTGTGTTAAAGAATCTTCATCAATTTTTGACCTACTGTCTGTGGCATTGTTAATAAAATATGGAAGGTCAAGGTGGGTTATTGATAAGGCACAGTAGATGTTTTTGCATATATTTAAATAGAGGGTATGTACTTGAAACAGACATTTTGTTTTTTTGTTTTTATATTCAGATTTCTGGAGTTTTTAGACTACTGTATGACAAGGGTCTCCAACCTTGACAACTTGAAGACTTATGGACTTCAACTCCCAGAATGGCTGGCTGAGGAATTCTGGGAACTCAGGTCCACAAGTCTTAAAGTTGCAAGGTTGGAGACCTCTGCCCTCTGGCAATATTGAATAGTGTTTTTTAGGGTGTTTATTGCATAACAATGTTTGTGAAAGCCAAATCTGACTTTAGGTTCTGCCTCAGTTTATTTTCCCAATAAGCAACTGAGTTGGAAGATTGAAAAGCAGCTTATCAGGGTACCCTGATAAAGTGGGGTCTCTATGTAAAAGGGAGAGAAAATTTTGAGTCCCATGTTCCCCTCCTTTTTATAGTTAACATGTAAGAGGAAAGTTGATTGGACAGAATAAAAGCAATCTCCTCTTTGCATAGGAAATCAATTACATGTAGTCAAGCATGTTATATATTTGTATCCTATAAACATTTTACAATGTTCACGAAAATGAGGTCTGATGTCAGAAGGGGCGTAATTGTAGGGAAAGGGGTTATTTAGACTTCATAAAAGAGATTAGCCAGACCCAAGTTGTACTAACAAACTTTTCTTATCTGGAGGTAGTCTCCAGCTTGTTCATCAGTTTAAGAATGCTAAAAGCTAAATAAATAAATAATAAAAGCTATTATATAATAAAATAAATAAATATTATATAATAAAATAAATAAAAGCTAAATAATAAATCTGAACATAATTTTAAAAGGGAAAATAAATCAAATTAAAATACAAGGTAACTATGTTAGTTAACACATAACAAAACCCATGTTATTTGCCTCTTATTTGAATGCATTAAGTGTATATATTTTTTATGTTTTTTTCTTTAGAGGAACCCAGATTAATCTTGGGGAGTAAGTTCAGTGTGGCACCTTAAATTCTTGACAGTCCAAGCCCTCCTATGACCCTACTTAAAGCACAATACTCTAGATACTTTCTGTCCACTGCAAAATAGAGAGGAGTTATGACTCCTGATCTTGCAAATGCTTTTGTGTATGCAGCCTAGGTCTGTATCTATATATATATATTTAATAAGTTTATATAGCCACCCAACTTACAAATGTGACTGGGTCATCATCTTGTTTCATAGAGGATTTTTGCAAATTGTATGCCAATATTTCCAGCCTACATCAAAGAGGTTGACATCAATGTTAAAAATTTCTTCAATTTCTGTGTTTCCTCATGACAAAGTTATTGCCTGGTCCCTCCTTAACACACCAGAACCTCAACACCTGCATTGTTCCTCCAGGTCAAAGGTCAAAGGACTTCATATCACCTCTAGATAATGTAACCACTTTTTTGTTATGCATTTACCCAGCATTCAGTGCCCTTGTGCCAGATATCAAGCTGTTTTCCGTCTCCAAATCATACAAAAGTACAAATCTGACAGCTTACTTTGTTCTCAGCTGGGAAAGCTGGAAGTCTAAATATGATTAGGGAAAGGAGCTGATGTCTACATTGCAATCAACACTATCCTCTAAACATTTGCTGTATAGTCTTTTAAACTTCTTAATGCATAAACTGCTGTCCAGTATGATCCCCTACAACTTATGCTCATGTCTTTGATATTTTCTACCCAAATTTAGGATTTAGCATTTGTCCATATTGAAATTCATTCTGATGTATTTGTGTCCAATTCATGCTTTGCATAGCAATTGTTTAATTTGACTTCTGTAAAATAGAACAGGGCATTGCCAATACATGATGACATGCATCAGAGAATGATTTTGATCATACCAAAATAGGAATAAATTATTAAATGTAAATATAGTAACATATAGTCCTAACACTTCTTGAGTTAGAATTTGTTGAAGAATGGTGAGTATTTGACACATTATCTTTAATCTCATTAATATTACAATATTGTTTACAGATCTAAGGATGTTATAGAAACAATGCAACATTACAAGAGTCGGTGGAGATCCATTCGAATAATGTATCTTACAATGTTCTTCAGCAGTGTTGGTTTGTAAAACTGGCTAACCAGTCATTGTTTTAATATAACAGTGTCATGTTGATTCATTGGATATTAATTAAAATGTGGAGAAATTCTTATAAACTGTTTAATTTAATTTTTTTGGCTCGTTTGTAGGTTATACTCAGTAACCTATTTAGGATTAACAAAAACAAAATAATACTAGACTATAGCATTATCAACTAACCCCAAAGGAAAAACAACTGTCACAATAAAAATACTCAGGAACTTGTTCATAAACATGTAGGGACCAGGTGGAATTATGCCTGGCTGAAGCAAATGTTCAGCAGAATCAATAGCATGGTTCTATTTCCAATATATTCTGTGTCCATGCTTATGAAGGTAATGCCACTACGTATCTGTTGTAATATGTAAACTAATTTTCAGCATATTGGAATCTAATTGGACTAGATATTTCATTATTTTCCTTACTTTTTTTTTTAAAAAAAGGTCAGTGATCATAAACTCTCTTATGTGGTTTGCCTTTTTTCTTAATATTGTGGTTTGATAAAATGGTATGAAGTACTTTCTAGATTTCTGGATCACCTTGTATAATGGATGATAACTAATGAACTCTTTTGTGGGATTTCATTAAAAGAAGCAGAAGAATGTGTACAATACATTAAAGAGTTTTCACAGTGATATAGTACCATGGAAACAATTCCACATATGCACCTACCATTGACTGAATTCCTCTTTCTTGAAGATAGATATTTTAGGATGATACATGTTCGCTTCTAGTTAAACTATATAACCAAGTGTCATTGGATAAGGTGTAGCTTTGTTATAGATAGTTTAATTTTCATAGAAATATTAAAGTTTGCAAGACAAAGTTAAATTAAATTTTCCATCTAAAATTATTTGGAGTTTTTGAACTTTTTCTTTTTCCAAAATAACATAACTCCATTTTTTTGTATGGAATTCTGTATTTTTATTTCTCTGAATATGGTCAGCAGATGACAAAAAAGTCCTTGAGAAAAATAACTAAACTACTTTATGTTGCAGGTTTCTCTATTGTCATTATGTCAATATGGCCCTATCTTCAACAGGTTTGTGAATCACCTAAATTTTTACTTGTGTGATACTAACTTAGGCATCTGAGAGCTGTTGTGGTATGGTATTGTGATTAAAGCACCAAGCTAGAAACTAGTTTACTGGGAGTTCTAGTCCTGCTCTGAGCCCAAAGCAGCTAAGTGACCTTGGGCCACCCTCTCTTTCAACCATAGAAAGGAGGCATAGGTAAACCATTTCAAAAAATATTGCCAAGAAAATGTATATTCCCCCATCTTTCCCCTCTACTAATGAAATAGTTTTAATTGATGGGAATGGATTGTAATTATCTCCTGGTCTTACATAATGATTTATGATTCTGATTTGATTTTTTAAAAATCCAGATTATGGAGGGAGAATTGTATGCTGCTTACAGTATATGCCCTTATAAATAAAATATTTTTGTTCAAAGATTATTTTACATAATATAGATAGTCATTGACTTACGACCACAGTTGAGCCCAAAATTTATGTTGCTAAGCGAAACAATTATGTAAGTTTTGCCCCATTTTATAAGTTTTTATAGCACAGTTATTAAGTGAATCACTGCAATTAAGTTAGTAACACCTTTGTTAAGTGAATCTGTCTTCCCCATTGATTTTACTTGTCAGAAGATTGCAAAAGGTGGTCCCATGACCTCAGGACATAACAATTATAATAATTATTTTCTGGAGAAATATAAGATGGTAAGATATAGGAGAACTTAGATTTTAGTGTAATGGTGCAATCAGTTGCGTTACAACACAATTAAAGAATAAGTGCCATAAATTGCAGAGATTCATGTTTTGGGAAAGAGGAACAGCTATAATCGAAACGTACCAAAGTGTAACAATTTAGGTGTTGGACTAGGATTTGGAGGAACAGGCTCATGCCCACTGTCAGTTATGGAAGCTGATTGGGCAACTGAACCAATCAACATCCTCACCCTAACCTATTTTAGAGAATTGATGTTTTGATTGCCATTTTTAAGTTCTTGAGCAAAATATGTTCATAAATCTAAAAGAAAAAGAGGAAAGTGCATGACATCAATCCTTCAAAATATTTTTTGCCATTGATCCTTTTCAAATTGTACCAGCCATCCAATGATAAATTATTCAGCAACCATTCATTTACCGTGTGGAATTTATATTCTTATCTCCTTATAGTGATGCTGCTAAAAATCCTATTGTTGTAACTATTATGTGGGCAAGTAGTACTTCATAGACTAGTTTTAAATTTAAACTTCAGTCTCTGTCCATGCTAGTTTAACAGTGTTATTCCATAAGTTATTAATAAGCTTAATTTAGCAATTAATAGCCTGCAAGATGTAATATATAAATGCTGGGTCCTCTAATTTAATCTTGTCATTAAAAATGTTCTCTTCATTAACATTTACCTATATTTTAGTGGCATAATATCTGTTAGGATTGAATATTTTTTATTACGGTGTCCTACTGATTAATAAAGTATTGCTGAAATTGTGTTTATGGTTTCCATAGATAGATAAAACTGCAGATCCAAGTTTTCTGGGCTGGATTATTGCTTCATACAGCATTGGTCAGATGATAGCTTCTCCATTCTTTGGAACGTGGTCTAATTGCAGGCCAAGAAGAGAACCTCTCTTGGTTTCAACTGGTATTTCAATAGCTGCCAATTTCCTCTATGCTTATGTCCATTTGCCCCCTTCACACAACAAATACTACATGCTAGCTGCTCGAGCATTGGTGGGGTTTGGTGCAGGTAATTTTAGAAATATTTAAAGTTTGCTAGATTAGAACGGTAGCTATATGTATTTAAGGCAATTTAGCTGTTCGTTAGAGAATCTCAGGCCCTTGAGATCTTTCTACCCCAACAAGTTGGCACTCAAAACCTCTTGAGTAAATGTATAATGCTGATTTGCTCAATATATAGATTGAAAGGTTTTCCAGAATCCTACTTACTAATGTTTGTGCAATGGCTTTCTGTATGATTAGAGAATCAAAATATAATATTCTAAGTAAGAGACTCATCAGAGTAGTAAAGATTCCCTGAGATATCAGTTTAAAAGTGGATTTTTCTCATATGAAAAAAATTGCAAGGAACTTACTACCAATCAGAGGCAATTTACTCAGATTTCATAACTGAGTGATGCCATGAAATAATTATTCCTGATTAATTCCTGATTAATTTCAAGTTTCTAAAAGATTTTCTGAAGCACATTGTTTTCAAAATATTTCAAGATATTTCTCAATAATTGTTCTCAAGATAAAGGTTCTTTTGCATCTTTTAGTTATTAATTTCTGCAGTAACAAGACCTATTAAAATAGATTTGGTGAGCAGATAAAATACCAAGATTTTGCATACTATCTTGGTGGGCTTTTAGCTAACTTATGCACATGGTTAAAAATATATATATGCCTTGGGTTTTTCAGATAAACACTGTTTTGTTTTGTTTTAGGAAATGTAGCAGTAGTTCGCTCATATATTGCTGGTGCCACTTCTCTTACTGAAAGAACTAATGCCATGGCAAACACTAGTGCTTGCCAGGCAGTGGGATTCATACTGGGACCAGGTATAAATCTACATTCTCAATTTCTTCAAGCGAATCAGTTACGAGAGAAAAATATTTTAATCTATGTGTACATATTTAAACTGTAATTTGCTACATAAAAACATAGTAAGAGTAGAGGACCATTTATAAATGGGGCTTGAGTTTTAAGGAATAGAATGTGGTGCCAATTTGACTTCAGACAATTTTCATTTAGTTTTTTTACAGACAGTTTATTAATAAATAAAATTTGAAGCAGTGCGTGCCAAGGAAAAATATTAATATAAACTAAAAGAACTATGTAACTCATTTGGGAGTTTTTAATCAGAAGCTGAATACTAATTCATTTTTTTTCATTTATTTAATTAGATTTTCAGCTGCTGCAATAAAATTTCTATTTTTTTTATAACTAACATCAGGTATACTTATTGTTAAAATTCAGTTGTATAAACTTATGTTTTCTCTTAGTTTTTCAGACTCTCTTTTCACTTATTGGGGAAAAAGGAATCTCATGGAAAACAATTTATCTTCAATTGAACATGTATACAGCTCCAGTTTTATTTGGAAGTCTTCTAGGAATTATTAATATTGTTTTGATAATTGCTGTATTTAGGTAATTGGAAATTTAAAAACTTGTTAATATTTATGAGAAAGGTCTTTCAATTTGTACATAAAATCTCTGTTCAGAATAGAATAGAGTAGAATAGAACAGAACAGAATAGAATAGAATAGAATTCTTTTATTGGCCAAGTGTGATTGGACACACAAGGAATTTGTCTTGGTGCAAATTCTCTCAGTGTACATAAAAGAAAAGATACATTCATCAAGAGGCAAGAATCATAAAGTATAACACTTAATAATAGTCGTAGGGTACAATAAGCAATCAAATCATACTAGGAAACAGTCAATATAAATCGTAAGGATACAAGTGACAAAGTTACAGTCATACAGTCACAAGTGGGAGGGGATGGGTTATAAGGAGTGATGAGAAGATCAATAGTAATAGTAGTGCAGATTTTGTAAATAGTTGGACAGCGTTGAGGGAATTATTTGTTTAGCAGAGTGATGGCGTTTGGGGAAAACTGTCCTTGTGTTTAGTTGTTCTGTTGTGTAATGCTCTATAGTGTTGTTTTGAGGGTAGGAGTTGAAACAGTTTATGTCCAGGATGTGAGGGATCTTTAAATATTTTCACAACCCTCTTTTTTACTTGTACAGTATACAGATCCTCAATTGAAGGTAGGTTGGTAGTAACTGTTTTTTCTGCAGTCCTAATTACTCTCTGAAGACTGTCTGTCTTGTTGGGTTGCATTGCTTAGTCCATTTAGTTTATTTAGTTCTTATGAACCAAGAAAAGAACTAAAGGAGTAATTTGTGGATTTTGTATTTGTTTTTAGTATTTCTTGATCAATAATACTGTGATAGATCTTAGTATGATAAGTTTATTAAATCTTATCAATGAGTATAATTCTCTAAAATAACATGCAAGTGCTTCTATTCTATTCTCAAGTTATTGATGCAGAGTGTTTATAAGACTTTATCCATAAAACAAGATGTTGCATAATTGAATTAACAAAGAATTATGCCAGATAACATTGTTTCAACACAAACTGTCAATTATATTGAAAGTTTCTTTGGTATATTCAATTATTGTTGTTGTTTAATTTTTAGAGAGCATCATATAGATGACATGGGACGACCACAAAATAGTATTAATACTGAAAGTGAAGGTAATTTGAAATATATTTTAATATACTTGCTAATATAGGTAGGAATAGTGTCAAATCATAATATGCAAAGGATGTAGGTGATAGCTTTTGGGATATATATTTGAAGTCTGAGCAATTAATTGCAGCTTCAAATCAAATTTGTTAGATTTGGTGATTCACAAGCACATACTAATGGGTACAGTTTATTGTGGATAGGGATATAGCTGCAGTGAAAATGAATTCCTGCATCAGTATTATTACAATGCAGTTTCTAGATAAATGTTAATATCTAAATATATTCTAAAATTCTAATGGAAAGTATGAAGGAATCTTAAAGTATCAAATTCTAAACATGCTACAGAAAGTGAGCAATGTACCTGATCTTTGTAGACTCTTCTATATTCTTAATGAAAGAAAAATCTTTCAGCCCAATTTGGAAATAACTATTTATTTATTAGATTTGTTTGCTGTCCATCTTGCTCTGGATGGCTTATAACATTAAAAGCCAATAAAAGCTAAAAAAATAAGTAAAACAAGTATTTCTAATAATAGTAAAAATTACAATTCAGAGACAGAGAGGAAGGGAATAAGAGGTGCAGATGGGGAAAGTAGGATCTTCTCTTAATCCATCAACCATCTCCAACATGATACATCACCATTGGGGCCCCAGGCCAACTGGCAGAACCAGGTCTTCAGCCCCTTATGGAAGATCAAAAGCCTGGGACTGGATCTCATCTAGGGTAGCAAGATATTCCAAGGACAGATGCCATGGCAGAAAAGGCTCTTCTCCAGGATCCCACCAGCTTAAATTCCTTGATTGATGGGACTTGCAGCATGTCTTTTCTGCCACTATGGATGGGGCAGGCCATCCCATTGGGATGAGATGGTTCCTAAGATAATATGTACCCATGCCATGCAGGGCTTTAAAGATGATAATATTTTATATTGTACCTGGAAGCAAACTGGCAGCTAGTGCAGCTCATGGAACAGCAGTGTAACATGGGCCACTGCCCGCAACACTGCAGCAGTTGTAGCTTCTGAATGCTCTTCAGGTGTAGCCTTATATAAAGCACTTTGCAGTAATTCAAGCATGAGATGACCAAAGCTTAAGAGACTGAGTGCAGGGACTCCTGACCCAGGAAAGGGTGCAACTAATGCACAACACAAAGTTGTGTAAAGATCCTTCTAGCTATGACTGCTATCTACACTTTGACAAGTTATTAGTCCAAGAGAACTATCATTGTTTAGGCAACAGAACAAAACAAGTATTAGATCCACAATTATATTCCTCCTGGCATCAGTCACTTTCCAGATTAGGAAACTTCTGAAATTGGTTGAACCACAGGTTCTAATTTCATGTACATCAGAAACTTATTTATCAAGTCCCAGATATCTTCTGCTATGGTAATGGGAGGAGAGAATGCATAGCTTGAGTTGTATTTGTCAATGTGATTAACAAGATTCATGAACTCTGCTTTTTTCATGCAAATATTGCAATAAATTGGAAAGGTGCAGTTAACTAGAATTCTAATGTACATGCTAGATTCATTATCAGCTGTAGTGCCATGTTGTAATAAATGGGAAATTATACTTAGCTATAGCTTTCTGTCTTGTTCTGCCATTAAAAGGGAGCTAAAGGAGCTGCATGTCCTCTATGTCCATAAATCTCATGAATATTGCATCAACTAAGATTTTCTCAAAATAATTAAAATAATTGCATCTATATCAACGCTATGTAGGTCTTTATTTTATTGGCTACCTTTTCTTTAAAATACAGAAAATGAAGTGGTTCAAGATAATCAGCGATACATTGATCATGTGGCTGTGGTATCAACAAACTTTCTTTTCTTTGTTATCCTATTTATTTTTGCAGTTTTTGAAACGTAAGTATTTAGTTTTTTGTATCTTTTTTTTTTTAAAAATAATCTTTCTTACATTTCTTCATAATTTTGTGAATAAGGTCAGCTGCAACAGCTTTTTCTTACTACCATAACAGATTTAATACATCACTTTCAGCCTTCCTACTTGGGGTATTATTTATTTATTTATATCTCGCCTTTATTACTTTTTAATATGTAACTCAAAGCATTGAATATATCCAACACACCTTTCTCCTATTTTCCCCCACAACAATCCTGTTAGATGGGTCAATCAACTGGCTGTCTTGGCTAAAATGGAACTTGAATTCATGGTTTCCTAATTTCTAGCCTGTATGTGTAATTAAATTAATTTTATATTCATAATTCAGAATAAATCACAAGTTAAGTTTTTAAGAGAAAATTTCACAGAAGGATTACACATGCATTATCAGAGAGAAATTTATCAAGCGTATACTTTAGAAAATAATTTATAGTCCAACTGGTTAAAATAATATTGTTCTAGCAGTAAATATAAAAATGGCATCTCATAAAATCATGTTTTTATCTAATTATATAATTCATACATATTCAAGTATATTGTCATATATTTCTAATTAGATTTTTTTCTTTACATAGTTTTTTTAACTATGTCAATTTTGTTATAGTTATTTTTCTTCATATACTATATTTTTTGTGACATGTTAATCTCTTTCAGTGTTCTGCATAAACTTTTATTATAAAAACTTACAATTTGTATTTTAGTCTTTATTTTTCTCCAAGGACCAATATTTTTGTTTAAATGATTTTGAATTTGAAACATTTCTATTTGTAGCACTTGCTTTTTGTAATATGTTATCAGTACAAATGCTTCTTGCAGTTTTTATTCTGAGTTGTTAGTTACAATTAGATAGTGAACACTGAAATTCAGAAAATTCTCTACTATATTTAATGTAATACATCTTTATTATATTTTTTTAGCATAGCTACACCGTTAACAATGGATATGTATGCGTGGACCAGAAAAAAAGCGGTGTTTATCAATGGCTTAATTCTTGGTGCTGTTGGCATTGAATCAGTGATTGTGTTTTTATCAGTTAAAGAACTTTCTAAAAGGTAATATGCTCAAGTTATACTGTTTCAGTATAATATTTATTTCCACAAAAATCTGATTTCAAAAAAAATTCAAAGTAAGTCCTAAAATACAAATGGCTGGGGGTAAATGCATTTCTCCAATAGTGATCTATTTACCTAATATCGCTGATACTTAAATCATTTCAAACAAAGGACTCAGGTTTTGAATATGGAAAATTTTCCTTGAATAAAATATGGATACTGTAATTTTATTTATTCAACAGGATTGGTGAACGTGCAATCCTTTATGGAGGTCTAGTCTTTATCTTGGTTGGATTCTTTGTTCTGTTACCTTGGGGAAATCAGTTGCCTAATATCCAATGGGCAGGTATAAATTTAAATGTTTGAATTATTTTAAGATCTTTGATGAATACATGTGGCCATATATGGTATTTATTTGTATTTTTTCAGATATAAGGAATAATTCAACTCCAAGAAGGATTTTTGGTGAAACCTTTGCATTTTTGTGGATGTCACAAATTGAATTTTCATCCAATAATACAGCTGAAGCAACAGGATGTCCTAGTATACAAACTTGGTGCAGTTATACTCCAGTAATTTATCTGGGCCAGTATATCACTTCCGACATTCTAATAGGATTGGGTTATCCAGCCTGTAATGTGATGTCATATACTCTGTATTCAAAAATTTTAGGGCCAACACCTCAGGTAAGATTTAAATTTGGGCAGATATTTTTTTAACAGGTTTAACAGTTTTGGACAATAAGTTGCCAAGTGGTAGATTACTGAGTTTGGAACTGATTGGTTAAGGGATAGAACTACATAGCATCAGTATATTTTATCATCTAGCTCACATGATTTGGTGCAATATAGCTATGAATTGCTTCCTGTAATAGTCTTACTTCATCAAAAAACTTTTTTATCCCTTCAGATTATCAAAGTTTTTAGTAAAGCTGAGCTACTGAATGTTTTGTGTATGAGAGTCAGATTTTTTCAGGATAGCAATAATTTACTAAAAGCTATTATTGTTATCCTATAGGGACCTGGCTCTTTCATCAGGTCTTGGGCAGAAGAGTTTCATGAATTTATGAATATGCTACAATCTGTTTTAAATTTTGTATTTCCTTAAAGATTGATAGTTTGTTCTTTTAATATTATACTATTTTTAACTTAGCTTATATGCCACCTTGAGTTGTTTGACAATCAGGCCATCTCATAAATCCTAATACTGCTACTGCTATTATTACTAATGTTGATGATAGTATAGTGCTAATTTGCTAATGTCAAACTGAGAGAATGATAGTAGATTTTGTTTGAATATTTCAGGATTAAAACCTGTCATGAACACTAAACTCAATCTGATCTATTTTAGGGTATTTATATGGGATGGCTGACTGCTTGTGGAAGTGGTGCACGTATTCTGGGCCCGGTATTTGTCAGTCAACTCTACAGTTCCTTAGGACCCCGCTGGGCATTTGGTTCCATCTGTGGAATCGTCGTTCTTTCTCTCTTGCTACTTGAAGTGGTGTACAAAAGACTTATTGCATTTTCAATCAGATATGAGAGCCTACAAGAACAGATCTCCTAACTATCTCTGCTCAGTCTTGTTCTACTTTAATCATTATTTGCTCTTTTCAGTATTTTGTATCTTTGGCAGATGGTTTATAGAATTATCATTCACCTGGACTGATAGTATTTCTATCACCAGATTTATATCAGTTTAATATTGGAAATCTACTGTGATACAGTAGATGTTATTATTTTGGAGCATACTTTTAAGAGATGGCACTAGTTCTAATTATTCACAATGGATATACAATATTTAAAATACATTGATTCTGTGAATTGTGTCTTAAATGAAACTTTTTAAACTGAACTTTAAAAGGCTATTTATTCAAACAAAGTTTTATGAGAATGATTAATGTTTATGCATTTTTAAATTGAATGTATTTTAAGTAAAATATAGCAGAAATTAATGCTGATATTTTTTAACACATAATTTATTTTTGGGATTTCCCACTCATTCAATGTATATTTTATATTTTAAAATATGGTTCAAATAATATTAATATTATTAATGGTTCAATATTAAAAATAAAAATAGTGTATGTTGGTATAGCACTTGTAATAGAGATAAGCACTGAAACTGATGGAGTCCTCAGATTTAATAATTGGAGGCTACTAAGGTAGATATCTAAGGTTTCCACTATTATGCTAAGAATCTAAGTCACTACTTTCCTCAAAAGTAAAACTTTAACCTATTATGAAATGTCTTCATATTAAACTGAAAAAAACTTTAAATGGTAATTGCCCAGTGTTGAAGTTACTTTTATTCCTGATTGTGCAACAGTGCAAGCAAATTGATTTTATATTTTCTTAAAAATTCAACCTTTTTCATCTTAAAGCTATTTTGCAGTTCCATTTCTCATAAGCAGGACTTCCAGATCACAAATCAGAAATCTGGTGATGTCAGATGTTGCTGAGACTCAGGAGGAGAAATTGAGATAGCGCGTCCCTGGTGATGTCACAGAGGTAGGGTTCTCGTTGCATAGCATATCCTTTCATTTCATTGTAGATCACTTACATGACATGTTTGGTAACAATATTTTGGTTAGGGGTATAGAAAATTGTGAATTCATAAATTGTTTTGTACTTGACACAGCTGGTATCAGTTGATTGTTCTCTTAAATGAAATGAGTTTCATTCTGAAACAAAATGAAATACTATCTGGTTCCAACTAAATACTAAAGTGTGAATATCAGGGCTGAACTGTTTGGTTGGAAGGTAATGAGAATGGGGAAAAGTCATAGATAGCAATGACAGATCAGGAAAGCAGTAGGAAAGGAAGGAAAATATTAGAAAGATGGCACAGTGTGATATAACAGGCCATGTTGACATATCACTATCTATGGTCAAACAGAGAAGGGAATGCATTGGAAGATGGTGAGGCAGGCCATTATTTGGGGGGCTATATTACAATGGAAACTGCAAAGGGGAAACGTGCCAATCTTGCTTATTCACTTTATAAAAATCACTCTAAACTCCTTTTGGTTTGTTTTATCCAAAACCTGGTACAATAACAATGCTCAAAGATCAAAGATTCTACTGAAGCATAACTCATCCAGAATGGTTTGGGAGAATAGGTATATCTGAAATTTGAAAATCATTCTGTACCCACCTGTTTTTTTGTTTCTGTTCATCTAAGTCAAAGCAGTATCAAATAAAAGTCTTCATATTATTATGTTCTATATATAATATACATGCATATATTTCATTTCCACATTTTTTCACTGAACTATCTACCAACAGTGAACAATTTAAAGACCAGGACTCTACAATATTTCAGATTTGGTCCCTTTTATATGTTTTGCAACATTTTAGAGCAACTGTTATCCTGGAAAAGAGTGGGATTATTTCAAAATATAGCAGATAATTGCTATTTTAATGCTTTCTTCCACTCTGAAGCTCCACAGAGATTAAAACTAAGGCATTGTGTCGCCATAGTAAAAATTCCTCCTATTTTTCATTTTAAACTTGTGAAACAATCTATTTTACAGTGATCTTCACAAAGAAGACAACTGAGAATATTAATGAAAGTTCTCATGCTTTCTGTTTTCACAGTGAAGGTTAAAAAAAGTTTTAGAGGAGAGAAATGGCAATTAATCCTGTCTGATGTCCTGAAATGTGCTGTGCTGCTTCCTCAACATCTTAGGATATGGTTGTTTATAAATATATAAGTCTGTATTATATGTGATGTTTATTTATTGATCAGTTAAATACAATATAGATCTGAAAAAAAAAATAATGCCACATATCTGCTAGGTGATAAAGTAATACGAGTCTGTGATGAAATTTGCTTAATTTATATTTTATTTTCTGACTCGCTTTCTCCTTATTTTGAAACTTTTACAATTGAGACACAGATTATTGTTTTCTCCAGAACACTTTCAGTGCTGTAGAAGGGGTATTTCTTTTGTCAGCCTTGTTTTCTTTTTCCATATTAGCTTTTAATTCCAATGCAAAGAGAATAAGACAAATAATTGTTGGCTTAATAACTTGTTTTTTTACTATACTAGTTCTATTTTTCCTGTTTCAACTTTCAATTTCTGTTTAAACTATAATACAAACCTATATATAGTTTCTAGAAAAACATCCTCAGGAATGTTTCAGCCACAATAGGATTCTTTCCTAAATTAAATACACTAGAATCGTTATAAACCTGTTTCTTGGAATGCATGCAAGTGTACAAAACGTATGGATTCTACTGCAGATTAGAGTTTTATTAGTAAACTAGTATCACTGTGCATATGTAGACATTTGTGTTAAATAAATCAAGGGATCTAAATTATCACTGCATTTATTTTTTAACACTTTTGCAGGGGTATTTCATACAAAGTTACAAAAATATAAAACAATAATAAAACAATAATTTTCATATCTGAAAATAGCATAAAATGCAAAATATTTACAGGCATATATTGATTGCAATAGCAGAGGAGTTTTTTGTTTTTTTTCCTTGAGAGCTGCAAAAACAGAACATGCACATATATACATTTGTGGGAGAAAACCAAGATGGTTACAGGTTTTTCTATAAATTACATAAAATGCAAGTAATTTTGTTTTAATGTTTTAAAAGTAGAACACTTATACATCAATTCCAGTCAGGAAAAACCAGTCTGGGTTTTTTGAAGAAAGTCTACTACTGTGAGTATAAAAAGAATTTATTATCATTCGAGTTATTTAAATTTGTCATGTGCAGTTTGTCAGTGGGGACCAACTGGATTGGTAAACATTACCAGAATGGAAGATAGACAGTGCAACTTTTCTTTGATGAATTCTGGAAGTTTTTCATCTTCTCTATACCTATGAAGATACCAATATTCCAATTTTAATCTTTTGCGATAGCACCTTTTATTTTACATCATTCCAGTATATAAGAGAAATAATCTTACATTAAGAACTGCACTGAATACCTGGAAAGGGCCAAAATCATAATGAATTCTGTTGCAATTATTTGGGGGAAGAGGCTAGATTTTAGTTCTCAAACTTATATTAAATTGCAGTAAAAATATAAAATGGTTTGACAATGGATTCCCATGTTTTGGTACAATGGACAGATAGGTATAATCTAGAGTGATAACTCAGAATGTTTGTCCTCTGCTACAAAGTGGATGGAGATCTCTGAAGCACAAGAGATTCTTTACAATATTCTGAGGCACTGAAGAGAATTTAGCAAAGCTGATATTAATCTACCCATGAATAATTTGTGGAAGCAGGATCTTCATTTATGGGGTAGAATAAGCCAGAAATTACTCATGTATCTAAAGGTTAAAAAAGAAACATTCCAGAAATTGCTAAGTGATGGTAATTTCTAATTCATTTATTAAAAATGGATAAACAACCATATTGAGTCAGACGATATTGGATTTTGTGAGCATATGTGAAGGATAAACTCCTGAAATGATAACTATGGCGATGGGCATAATCAGTTACTAAGAACTCATTTGTGAACTAGTCTCCTAGGCTATTCTCTTCTGAAGTACCTTTCTGGAGTCCCTAAAGCCTTCTCCCACTAAATATGCTGAAAGCTTGTACTTTGCTTTGCAGCAGGCCAGTCTTCTAGTTTTGTTTTATCAAAAGTAAGTTAGAAGAGCATCAAAGTGGAGTCCACAAGCTTTAACCTCTTGCATTAAATGTTCTGATTAGAGCTATTATCTCATTAACAAATTAAACTAATGGTCTAATGATTTAAACCACACTTTCAGATAAAGGATAAGGGATTAAAACAGTTAACAATTGTATGTTATGGTTTCATTTTGCACATAGAGGTCAACCTACACTTCATACATAATCTACACTATGGACAATAACGTGATTGGTCTATGGTACAAATTCAAAAAACAGGATTGAGTAAATTATAGTTATGTTAACCATAGATAGATTACATTTTTTCACAGTTCTCCTACATAAATATATTTTAAATATTAGAAGTTCCTAAAATTAATTCTTCAACTGCTGTTTTGAGACATCACTTTTTGTTGTTTAATGTTAAAACACAACCACTAGGTGAATTTGCAGATAATTTTAGAACAATGATTTCTGCACAAGTGTATATACATATTGTAAGAAAGCAATTATCCAGCTGCCTCCCAAAGCAAAGGCAGGAGGAGTCAATAAAAATTTAATTCACTAGTAGTTTCCTATTTTGTCATTGTATACAAATCAGGAATTGTGATTTTAAATAAGTTAATCTGTCTAAGAATTAAGTATGTAAGAATTTAGAGCTATAATAGTTTGCTTTAATTTACATTTACTGGTTCATATATAAATCAGCCTTCGCAGATTGTTTCAACTCAATAATTCCAATTGAAGAGGAGTGAAACACGGCAAACAAAGCATTCATTTCAAATAACATTTCAACAAATGCCTAATAATGAACTATTGTTATACGTTCCCTGTTTTCCTAGTCGTTTCATGAAAATAACTTGTCAGAATATGAATTATCCTATCAAAAAGCTGGAAATTACTATGTAATTGGAGGACTGTCCATTTATAAAATGTTCAGATTTAACAAAATGGCTTATAGCATAATATGAGCTTGTAAAAAGGTGGCTCCCATACTCTTAGAAAACATTAACGTGCCACAATTCCAAGAATGGCTCAATTACTTTTTTCAGCTTGGCCTCTGAATTAGTTCTATGTTCAAATATAGTTCAAATATAATTTGGCATTTGAATAATTTGACATTTAAATCTCTCTCTCTCTCTCTCTCTCTCTCTCTCTCTCTCTCTCTCTCTCT
>BLBF01000026.1:1934834-1945826 GCA_015471245.1 Laticauda colubrina | reverse complement strand
GTGAGGAGGTGTGTTCCAGCTTTTTTACTGCATTTTTGTGTTCATCTAGGCAGGTACTTATTCTTCTATTGGTCTGTCCAATGTATGTGGCCGGGCATGATGTACAGGGAATTTCGTATATGCCTTGGTTTTCCAGGTCAATTTTGTCTTTGGGGTTCCTCAGGATGGCTGCTATTTTTTTGTCTGTTTTGAAGGCAGTCTTGATGTGATGCCTGTGTAGTATCTTACTGATTTTATCTGTGGTACCTCTTATGTAGGGCAGGACAGCTGTTCCATAGATCTGTTGATCTTCTAGGTCTCTGTTATGTCTTGGTGTGTTTTTGTGGATCAAGTTGGTGATTTTGAACATCTGCCATCCTCAGGCTTCTGTATGGAGTTAGTTCCTGGCTTCCTAACTCTATACAGAAGCCTGAGGATGGCAGATGAGATTCTGCTGAAACGTTGGTACAACTTTAACAGAACTACAATGACGTGGGATAGTACCCGAAGGAAGTTAAACAGCACACATGTAAGTACCCGCGAAAGCATATAAATAAATAAATAAATAAATAAATAAATAAATAAATAAATAAATGTATATGTATATGTATATGTATATGTATATATGTGTGTGTGTGTGTGCTGTTTAGCTTCCTTCGGGTATTATCCCACGTCATTGTAGTGCTGTTAAAGTTGTAGCAACGTTTCAGCAGAGTCTCATCTGCCATCATCAGGCTTCTGTATGGATGTGGGTCTTACAGCTCCTGGTTTCAAATTCGAGGCTGCTATTTTTTTGTCTGTTTTGAAGGCAGTCTTGACGTGATGCTTGTGTAGTATCTTACTGATTTTATCTGTAGTACCTCTTATGTAGGGCAAGACAGCTGTTCCATAGGTCTGTTGGTCTTCTAGGTCTCTGTTATGTCTTGGTGTGTTTTTGTGGATCAAATTGGTGATTTTGTTTTTTTGGAAGCCATTGGCTGTCAATACGTCAGTCAGGGTGCATAGTTCAGTCTTTATATGTGTCTTGTCTGCCAGGCGTTTGGTTCTGGTAATTAGTGTTTTCGCCATGGAATTTATCTGTGCTGGGTGGTGGTGGGATTGGGCGTTGAGGTAGCGGTTGGTGTGTGTTTTCTTTTTGTATATGGTGTGTCCCAGCGTGACATCTGTTCTTTTGTAGATTAGTACATCTAGGCATGGTAGTTGTTTGTTTATTTCCGTTTCCATGGTGAACTTGATTTTGGGATGTGTGTTGTTTAGGTGTGTTAGGAAATTGTTTCGGTTTTCTTTTCCATGGGGCCAAATCACAAATGTGTCATCGATGTATCTTAGCCATAGTTTGGGTTTGTGGGTGGCATTAGCCAGGGCTCTTGATTCGAATTCTTCCATGAACAGGTTTGCAATGATGGGTGACAATGGTGATCCCATAGGGGCTCCTTCAATTTGCTTGTTGTCATACCCACACAGAAGAGGAGACACGACCACGAACTAGAAGCCATACTGCAGCTGCACCACTACCCGCTTCAAACCCCTCTGACCCATACAAGAAGCAAACTGACACCCACCATGAAGATGTGGCACGACCACAAACACAAAGCCAAACAACAAGATCACAGCTCACCAGCTCAAATCCCCCAGCAACTAAGACTAACCTGAGCACAACCAAGCCCCCACCTAAGCAGAACACACCCCCAGTCAATCAGAACACAGCCAAACCCCCACCCAATCAAGTCACACTCCCACTAGCAGTTAAAAGGAAGAAGCAGCTGCAAGCTCACATTACTCTGAGAAGCACAGAGCTGAAGAAACAAGCCTGAAGATGATGAATGAGACTTCATCGAAACGTTGCCTAGATACTTCCAATTCTACGCGGGAGAAAACCCGAATAACCAAAGATACACACACACACACACACACACACATATATATATATATTCACACATACCCACAACATTTTTATTGCTTAGTGCTTTTCCTGTTTTGTTTTTACGGGGGTTTCTTCTTTTTTCTTAATTTTAGTTCAGATTTGTTAAAAATACTTTATTATGGAACAGTTTTTTCTGTCAAAGCGTTTTAAAAATAATATAAATGTAGCAGTAGAACAGATAGTTGAATTAATGAAAAACAAGGAGAAAATAACATATCAGAATTTGCAAACTGAAATTTTAATATGTAATTTTTAAAATCAAAATTGACACACTGACTACAAAAAAATCATGTTGCTTGGATACTGCATACGTCCCTACACTCTTGCTTAGAAATCAAATGAGAAAATATAAAGTCCAGAGACTGATACTTATTGAAGAATTAGATAATAAAAGCAAAACTGATACATACCTAACTGTGTCACCAGCTGGAGATGTGTAAGTAATAGAAGAAACCCCAGCCTGAGCAACCAACTGGGATCCATCATTAAATTGAACCCAGACTGCCCCACTTGTCAACTAGAAGGGAAAAAAATATTATTTCATATACGGAAGTCTATAAAATACATGTTTACCTAATCACTCAACAACAAGGATGTCAAACTCGAGGCCCACAGGCAAGATGCATCATACACTTGGTCACACCCTCACCTGGTTTAGCGAAGGGGAAAAAAGTAGTGACAACTCCATGACCGTGCAAATTTGACACCCCAATTCCATAAGAATTGATTATCAAAAAATGATCCCACATTGTAAGGTCATTACTTATATTAAGGTGGTTTCATAATTAGGATTTGACTTCAGATTTAAATGAGAAGCAATCGCCAGTATTTGGGTCATTTGGTTTTGTTTCTAAGTAGTAATTTATTCAGAGAAAAAACTCATTCCACTGGAGACAAACAATTGAGATGGATGGAAATCATTGCATTCATTTTTCAGTGCAAATAGTTTTGCCTAGTATTTGGGCAAGGTGTAATCAGATTTTTGGCTAATTATATACTGGCTCATGTACCTATTCTTATGCAATGTAATCCTGGCAATTTTTATGTATCTCAAGTACAATAAGAAACTAATGGTAATATTATGTTCTACTATTAACTACAGCCGAATCTGTAGCAAATATAAAAACATGAGCAGAGAGATAACAGAGTTACATCTTTACATATCAATTTGTAACTTGCTCCCTCCTCCACTGTGATCATATAAAGCTGATTGGTTTTTTTTCTGAGTGAATTACAGACTCACCTGAGAAGCCCAGCCAACATTCTTTACAAAGACAGACTTTAGCAATTGTGCTGAATGTGGAACACAGTCATTGGAGCTACCAGAAGAGCTCTTTGATTCAGCTGTAGCTTCTGTGAATGCAGATCCTTCATAGCACATCTAAAAGGTATTCATGAAAATATAAGATTGCAATGATAGATCAAATTTTGCCAAGGGTTTCAACATTTAACAAAATAATTTCATTAACTATATGTGCCAAGAATTTAATCTTGTCTTTATGCACCCCAACACCTTTGCCATTGTCTCTAAAAAATCTTGGGTAGTTACCAAAATTAAAATTTAACTTTATAGTACATTTTTTAAAAATCTCATAATGAAAGAATGATTGTGCATGTGCTTACTTACAGATAGGTTAATATTAGAGGCTTGAGTTGAAGATTCAGATTTGGCAACATCTCTCTTCAAGGCTGCACTCATCAAAGATGGGGCTATACTTGATAAAGCTTTTGGAGATTCGGGATTTCCTGGTTTACTGAGATGGAGAAAAGATATATTTAGCTCTACTTGAAAGCATAAATGAAAATCTCTGAAAAAGTGTCAGCCATGTGAGAAGCAATTATGTTGGAAAAAAAAGAACACCAAATGTGACAGCTTACCGACCAACAATAATGGGGAAAAATGGAACTCTTTCACTTCTTTCTTCTGCCAGAATGGCAGTTTCTAGTGCAAGGCAAATGCGATGAGCCTATTAAAATAAGGAAATGTATATATACAGGCAGATTAAAATTACACTAATAATATAGTTTTGTTCCTTTATGATAGAAAAGTATATTGGGCAATAGCAATAACAGTGGAAAGTATTGATAATTATATTATAAAGGCGATTTAAAGCTATATATCTGATATTGATCGATTTATTAAAACTGACCAATTGACATTATTTTTCATTGATTCATTTGCCCCAACTATCTATCACAACTTCTTAATTTTTCAACCACAAACATAGAACTGGAACAAAATAGATGATTTGGAAAATAATTTCACACCTCCACCTTTTAAAATACAAAGAATATTCACCTCATTGGCATGATGCACATATATTTGTATATCCTTCTGTAAAATTTCATTTTCTTCTCTTATTGTATAGGCTTTTCCAGATTTTTCAATGATTCGTATTGCTCCAGCCGCTTTGTGTATTTTTGCCCCTAGAAGGAAAAAAATGGTGAAGCAGAGAAAATGTACTCTCATAACTCTTCAATGTATATTAAAATAAAATTACATTTGAAAATTTACAACAGTTTATTATCCAGTACCAGAATAAAACACAAATGCTATTTGTCTGCCTGCAGAATAAATATTGCAGAAAAAAATCATTGGAATACAAGTTGCTCACTGCCTTCAAAACTTCCAAAAAATTGCACAGGAATAGAAGTTCTCTTTTATGACTTTAACTCAATGTTAGGAAATAGTTTATAGTCTTCAGATTATGATTACTTATTCCAATGTCCATTCAGAATTATGCCAGCACTGAATAAATGGTTCTCATAGTTCTAGATATCACAGCATCCTCACAGTCACATGATTGTGATCTCTGATATCAACCCCCCCCCCCCCCCGTTACATTGCCCAGAATCATTTGTTTTGTGACATGGGCAGCTATATAAGGGTATCTGAGGAATCGCCTTACCCCAATAGGACTAACCCGCCCCACTCATTCCAGTGGAAAGAGCCAATTTCAGATCATGTAGGCAAAAGAATTTTGGCTAGCTGGGTGCAGGAGAAGAGCCTATTCTACTGTGGCTCCTGCTCTCTGGAATATTCTCTCTTCAGAAATGAGGTCCATCCTCACATTCTTGGCCTTTTGTAAGACCCCCAAAATTTGCCTTTGCTTGGCCTGGGACCCCAACGGGGACCTGCTATGGTGCGGGGTGTCTGACAGGGCAGAGAAGATTCTCCCTCCCTTCTCCCCCCCAGCTGCTCATAATCTTTTAAGTTTTAACACGGTGTCCAATTTTTCTAATTGTAATTGTTTTTACCACTTTAAAAATTTTTTATTATAAACTGCTCAAAATTGCCGTAACAGCCCAATGGGTAACATAGAAATTTAAGAAATAAAAATATAAATTTGATAGATAAATAAAATCAATGGAGAGTCTAGCAGAAAGTCAGTAGTTGTAGTCCTGCAAAATCCTGGTTCACTGACAGCAACCAGAACCACCATTGCTAAGCAACATGGTGATGCAACATGCACTTTACAATTGTTTAGCAACAGAAAATGAGTTCCTGTTGCTACTGTAACCTAAGGATTACCTCCAGTGATCAGTTGCTTGTGGACATTTTGCTAAAGACATTTGAAAACTACTATATAAAAAAAAAAGATTTTAACTTTGCTTCTCTGAAAAAGGAAGTTTTCAGCTATTGTGGAGATTCTAAAGGCCACTTAAAGGGGCTTCGAATAACACATGGCCATGTCAATTGCATGCAGAAGTCAGTCAAGAAAAAGTGAATACTAACATTTAATTTTCAAACAAGTTTTATAATAATCACAATTACTTATGAATATCATAAAACAAAAAAGTCCTTATGTAAACAAAAAATTGTGGTATATAAGTCTACGTGCTATTGCTAGAAAAGCACAAGAAAAATATATTTAGTAGTACCCTGTATACTATAGCCAAATATATTAATTCCAATTTAGAGTTTTAGTATATGAATGATGAGTCAACTAGCAAAATTCTTTAAAATACACAAGTTAAATAATTATTAGCAGAATAAAGTCATGGTCAACTAATAGTTTTACTACAAACTTAACAGCTGAAGGAAATGTGCAGAAAAACTGAAAGACATGTACCATCATAAAAACAAATTTCTGCATCTGCAGGAGCCGAATTTTCCATCAACATGCATTTGGCATATCTTGTATAGAAGGTGACTTTGGGTGTTTTGGATCTTACCAACTGCACAAATTTGGCAGCATATTGATACTTTTTCCAGTACTTCTCTAAAAGAAAAAAAGTTGTTACAGTTCACTTTATCTTTTCACATATAACAAGCTAATATATCTTAATTTTAACCTAAGAAAAATATTTTCCCTATGCTCTTTATACATAAATCATTCAACATTTTATTTCTGTTCCTTCCTTTGTTTTGATATATCTCCTATGGGCCATAATTCCAAACATCATTCCTATACAGATTTATGTTTATTGTTATTTTAAATTGATAAGAAAATGCACAAATCATTGTGGCAACCTTCATTATTATTGTACAAAAAAATGTGTGGCAATAAACTTTAAATAATATGGTGCCTACTAAAACCACTTGAAAAAGAATAAGTTGCCAGAATAAATAAATCAGCTTCTATGAAGTAATATGCAGTGCTCCTAATAAAATCATTCCTTTGGGAACTTTACTTGCTAATCTTTCTTAGGCCGTGTGAAGATCTGGTTTTGCTACTTAGCCAAGTTTGTGGTTGAACCCATATCACAACTACTTCTATTGATGTGTGGGTTGATTTTCTACCTTGACAGCCATATATGTCATTTATTGATTTGCTATGTGTTTAATTCTGTGTTTAAATACTGGAATCATATATTTAAGATGGGTAACCTGGAATCATATATTTAAGATGGGTAACCTCAAAACGATGGGAGGGAAAAGGAAAGAAAGACAATATATGACAGGATGACAGGAGCGTGAAAAAGTAAAGTTATTCCTAGAGACAGGTCAAGATAACAAGCTTCTGTCCAAAGAACCATAAAAGTCAAAGAAACTTCAGTGGCACCTGTCTAACATAATGCATGGAAGAGGAATTGCTCTAACTTAGGGGTAATGTACCCCTTGCATCTTTATGCAGGATTGGAACATTCTTGCCTGAAATTGGCAAACTGCTACCAGTGACAGTAGTCAACAATGGACTAATTCTGTGCAAGACAACTTCCTGCTGAAGCTATTTGATTCGGCCAGTTTATTGCTAAACAGATTGCTCAGTCAGGCTGTAAATAAATGTACTCTTACAGAGATGGCAATGGTGAGGAGTGAAGGCAAGCATGTGTGCATAGTCCTTGGCAGGCAGGGGGCTAAAACTAATGGAGCAGGGCTCGCAGCAGAGAAGGCAGTGAGCCATGTCTGGCACAAAGAGCCTCAGAAGGCAGATCGGACATGCTGATGGGAATGTGCAGGAGGCCAAGACTGCTGTTTGTAATGGGGCAGGGTAGCCAGGAAACCAGTGGACAAAAAAGGGGAGGCAGTGGCAGCAAGCCGGCATTGACAAAGCCCCCATAGCAAGAAGGAAGAAGAAAATAGGAAAAATCAGTTGGGGGCATCAGAGATGGAGGGAGGTAGAGAGATTGAGGAGAAACAAATGCCACAGGCAGAAGCATGAGAACCTGGCCTAATGACTACAACTGGGACTACCATAATTACCATAGCTAAATGATGCAGTTACATGTTTTTTTAAAACCTAATGACTACTTAGTGACAGAAATTCTGATCTCAATTAGTTCAAGGATAGTATTAGCAAAAGTCCTTTAACAACTTTTAATGTTTATTTCAGTATGTATGTATGTACACACACATATAGATACATATACACATACATACATAGAGCTGTGTATATTTATATACCTACTGACACACAGGATAGTAGGAAGCTGAATGAATGAACTGAGAAAAAATGGAAATTCTATAACTTTAAAAGACATCACTGTAAATCATAATTCTTTAGATTACTGGTTTATCCTCAATCAGCAGGGTACTAATACATGCTGCTCAATCACTTCCATTTGTTCCTGGTTTCATTCTGTGTCAATCTGATTCCTGTCACAAATTCCATCCAAAAATGTGATCTTAAAAGAAAAAAAAGTCTAAATGACTCAAAGAAATTATAATTACCTGGCAAGTTGTCAAAACTATATACATTTAGGTGCTCAGGAGATGCTGGTGGTCTGTCATTAAGAGGAACACCTATACCTTCATTTGGATGGTAAATTTTGACCTTAATATACAGGAAAATAGTCTCATTAAACTAAATTATAAAGTAAACAACAGTTAGGCAATAAAGAGTACTTTAGATTAAAACTGTGTAAGTTCTCAATTCAAACTATTTTCTCTAGAATGCTTTATCATCTTCATTGATCAACATCTGCAAATTTTACAGACAGATTTAGAGATTTTAAGAACTTCAGCTGAATTCTACATAATATGATAATGTTGGCATAAACATTTAGTTTAGTAATATTTAAATTAGAAAAAAATAGAAATTAATAGTTACCTCATTTCCATCACAATAAATCTTTAGTACTTCTTTTACAAACTCCTGTGAATTATATTCCTTTAGAAATTCCATGCATACTTCTCCTGTATCTAGAATACTCACCTAGAATATATGTTGAAAATCAACAAAATAAACATAGTGCAAGAAATCTAAAGAAAAACGTCCTTCACCAAATATGCATATCTGTAGTTCCAAAAAGTCATTTATAATATATTACATATTGCTATCAACCTAAACAGAAAAAAATCATTGTATGCCACTAAAAAGCAATTATCGTTTTATGTTATCCAATGCATTAGACATGGATATTAGTAGAATAAAAGGAGATGATCAATGGAAAAATATCATGAGAGTTAAATTAAGAGATTTGGACTAAGGATGAGAGGAAAAAAAAAAAACAATAGCATTCAAATAGAGACAGATGCAAAATTAAAAATTAAGGATTGAAAGGAAGCCCTTTGAGTCTAATAACTGCACTGGAAACGTTGAAGTCAGTTATATTTGTTGCTGTTATTTCAAAAAATAGTTACTAAGCACCATGAGTATACCAGTTTTTTCTTTTTAGATACTGAATCTGAACAGAAATTTATCTGCATAAAGATGCTGGATCAGCCAACAATAATTGTACTTTCATATTCCACTGAGGACTTATTACTCAATTTGTATTTCCACTGAGGGAAATCCTGAGGGTAGAGGTTTTGTAGCACTGAGAATTAAGCATACACACTTTGCTTGCAAGCAACAGAAATAAATTGAATCTGTTCAATTTAGATTTGAAGTAAAGTAAACTTTAACTCAATGCAAGAACAGAGCTTGTGGCTACTGTTGTGGCTAAGAACACACACATTGGCTAATGTTTGGGGGTTTAGTATTTTAGAAAAAATGAATGTTAATCATAAACACTTTTATATTTTAGCAATTTAGACACATTTAAACAGGCTATATCTGTATGATCACATTATGTTTCTAACTAATTTCTATAATAGTATTACTTTTCTATTTTACTTTTTATTTCTGCAGAGATATTATTTAGAAATGTACAAAGCTCTTACCACAGCATTTTTTGTTTTCTGCCTTATTGGTTTCAGTCTATGAGCATTCAGAGGAGAGACGATATTTCGCAGGAGGGGTTTTGGGTGTCCATACTGTGATTCTTTGTCTCTGTTTTTGATTTCAGACATAAGATGGAGACCAAATGCAGGTGATAGCAGGGCCTTTTCAGATTTACTTGGAAGTCTGGTGGTATATTTTTTTAATTCTTGTGGTCCCACAGTTGGTGCAGAATCAGGAGAAATTTTACTTTGTGAACCATTTCTCACTGTTTTTATAGCCTCTTGAGGCATACCAAGATAGAATCGACAGTCCTCATTTATTTTATATGAAGGTTCTGATACCTGAACTGAAGTAGCAAAATAACATTTTAATCATTTTGGAAATGCATTATGGAATTTTTCCTTAAAAATAAAGAAAAGAGTCACTTTTTTAAAAAACAAATGAAGTTAACTCTTTCATAACTGATACAGCATATAATTTTAATCTAAATGTCTGATTCAAATATGAAAATGTTCAGCAAAGTTCAATTCCCCTTAAATTACCCGATTAAGATAGCATATACAGTATGTATGCATTAATGTAACTGATAAACGGGGTTTCTTTCTGGGTAAACGGTTTTCCTATGTATGAAACCCAATTAACAGCAATAATATTTCTATTGACAATACTTAGAATTTTAATTTTAATTTTCCAGCATTCAGCATGTATATGCCCTGATCAGATTTCTGTCTGTCTTCTGCATTAGACACCTAATTATATTTGTTCTTCCTTTCAGGATAAGCACATATGGATAGGGAGTGGTAAAAATAAATCCCAACAACTATCCTGATAAAGTATATGAATCAACATATACCTTCTGTCAAAGTAGAAACACAATTAAGAACAAGAATTGAAAAGAGCATTATCCAAGGATTCAGATAATCCTAACTGTTTATCCTTGGTTTCAATTCCCGAAGGATTTCCCAGCAATTAAAGATGCTTAAGATTTAACTACCATAGTTTTAAATTACAGCTCCACGTTTGTATTCTTTCAATTCCGGCTGTAATGTGATGCAGTGGAAAGAAAACTACTCCTTCCCGTCTGTTCCTATTATTCTTTTCCCCCCTTTCACATATAAACTTATGCTAATAACTACTTATTATATATATGTATATGTATATATATATGTATATATGTGTGTATATATATATGTATATATTTGTGTATATATATATGTATATATGTGTGTGTGTGTGTATATATATATATATATATAAATGTATGTGCTGTTTAGCTTCCTTCGGGTATTATCTCACGTCATTGTAGTGCTGTTAAAGTTGTAGCTTTAACAACTTTAACAACTTTAACAGCACTACAATGACGTGGGATAATACCCGAAAGAAGCTAAACAGCACACATCTAAGTACCCGCGAAAGCTTAAAAAAAACAAATAATCTAAAATGTGTATATATATGTTTTTTTAAGTTTTCGCGGGTATTTACATGTGTGCTGTTCATCTTCCTTCGAGTATTATCCCACGTCATTGTAGTGCTTTTAAA
>BLBF01000026.1:1842468-1934434 GCA_015471245.1 Laticauda colubrina | reverse complement strand
GTTGCTACAACTTTGAAAGCACTACAATGACGTGGGATAATACCCGAAGGAAGCTGAACAGCACACATGTAAGTACCCGCGAAAGCTTAAAAAAAACATATATATATATATATATGTCCAGGCAATACCTAAGTTTTTGAAGAGAATAAAAATGTTAGTTTTGAAATATAAAAAAATATTACTTAAGAATTAAAGTAACAAATTTTAAGGACACATGTGGACAATTCTAATTTTTGTTGAAAGTTATTACTCTTTTTTTCTTATTTCTTATTTTCAAATTATAATGTGATCTATTCAGAACACCTGTTTGTTTTCATTCAAACATCGAAACATTTTGTATCAAGTAAAAGCTAGTTCCTACATTCCAGAACTCTGCATTATAATCAAGAAATCAAACTTGGGATTCAGCAAAGGATGAACATACATATCTCAACTCAGACATAAAGACAGAGACTATAAAGTATGTTCCCTGTGATTCTACCCACCTCCCACCCCTCAACTATACATGTCTTAATTGTTCCTGCAAATATTTGAAAATAATAAAGTGACTTATATTAATATCAAACATGTTATCTGTCCCAATTGCAACTTCCTATAATATTGCAATATATGTATGCTTGAATATATAAAAAAAATATGTCTTTCTTCTGTTATACACAACTGGCTTAGAAGAGCAACTTCCTCTTCCTCTAGAGCAGATTTACTCCTCAAAACAACCTCCCCATATTCTCTAACCCCTCCCCAAAACAATTTTCTATTTTTTAACGTATCTTTATTGGATATGTCCACAAAGTTTCCCTGGAAATTTTCATTGTAAGAATTACTTGTTTCATACAAATTTAATGTACTCAGATTAAATGAATCCATACCACCAAGCTGTATATTTCCAAGCCACTGCTGCATTGTTTCAGTCTGAGTCTTCAGTTCTAAGAAAGCACTGTCAGGCTTCATTGGACAGGGAAATTCTAAACTAAAAACAAAATAAGCACTCTCCATTAAAATGCATGTAAAATTTGCTAATCTTTAAATATTTACTTAATGGGCTAGATGATAAATAAACATATAACAATATAAACAACTATTTCAGATAGAAGTTGTATTTAAATTGATAAAGTAGCTGGCTTATTTCTTGAAACCACATTTAAGGGTTTCAGCTTACATTTGTCCATATAATTGGATACATTGAAATGTACATTTCTAATATTACACCTGCAATGAAAGTATTAGCAAACCAAATTCATTACTTATCATTATGTAAAAGAAAGATAATACATTACAGAAAACCCAATTAAACCCAATCAAAATAAGATTTCAATTTTTACCAAGGCTGTTGTTTTATAGGTGGTGAAAAACGTTTTTCCACTGAGTCACAGTTAGTGGGAAAGTCCTCCTTAAATAGAATTGGGAAATCGTGACAATTTGCAGGAGAAAAATCTTTTGTATTTTCTATTAGTCCTTGTCTTGGTTTTGGGAGGATTTCCAAGGACTGGCATCTTTCCACTTGACTTGATATTTCTGAAATCTGACTGTGAGATGTGCCTGATCTTTCAGAGGAATGAGCCCTCCTGAGATAGCGTGAATGAGGTCTTTCTTCAATTAGCTGCATTATTCTTCCCCTTCCAATATTGACAACTTCATTTACTGGAAGTCCCTGGTTGTCCTGAGAGCTTCCACAACCAGTTGCAACATTGTTAGCACTCTTGTGTTTAGGAAAAACTGTCATTTTGTTGGGAAGGGGATGTTCAATTAAAAGTCTTTTCTTTTCTTTTAAGCAGCCGCTTGTACTGACACTAGGAGAAGCAGTGGAAGCGATAGAAATTGTAGCATTTCCACTATCCATTGAATCTTCTACGTTTCCTAAATCTTTACTTCTTACTGACCTACCACTGGACATAAAAGGATGATCCAATACAGATGAAAGGCTTAAACGATCTGCTGGGTTTTTCCGAAGTAACTGGTGAATGAGATCCTGAGCCTCTCTTGACAAAAATGCTGGCATTTCATAATCTGCTAGAACAACTTTGCTCAGAGTGTTCTTTACTGTATCAGTATCAAAAGGTGGCTTTCCAGCCAGAAGAGTAAAGAACATACATCCTAAAGACCAGACATCGGACTCAAGCCCATGTGCACTTCTTGTAGCTATTTCTGGAGAAATATAATTAGGAGTCCCACACATTGTATAATGTTTTTCATGAGGCATTTTCAGTTGTGTTGCAAGTCCAAAATCAGCTATCTTGATATTCATATTGTTGGTGAGTAAGAGATTAGAGAGTGTAAGATCCCGATGGAGTATTCCATGAGAATGCAGATACAACATTCCTGTAATAATTTGATGCATGAAGTTTCGAACTGTATGGAACAAATAGAGATACACGTTGCTTTAAGTCTTTCTCATGCAAAATATACATCATACACATTCAGAGAGAAAGCTGACCCATTCACAGAACTCATAAAGGTAGGATTTAAGAAAATCTCAGCTCTGTCTGGCTCAGGGGTTGACTCAGCCTTCCATTCTTCCGAGGTCAATAAAATGAGGATCCAGATTGTTGGGGGAAATAAGCTGACTCTGTAAACTGCTTAGAGAAAGCTATGAAGCATTATGAAGTAGTATAAAAGTGCTATTTCTATTACTTACCAATCTCAATTAAAAGCTTCTGATTGATAGAACAGAGCAAAGAATCAAAATTCAGTTTATGCTGCATGCAAAACAATTGCTGACTTTTTCCTCTGAAATCTCACATCTTTTGTGCAAACATTACTAATAATAAATTCTGAATTGTTTCTCAAGTTGAGATTAGTTGTATATTAATTGTGAATTTTCATCTGGTACAAATCAATATTTACATGTCATATAAATGCATTGAAGTATTTGGAAATTTCAATTTCTGAAATTCAAGTAAGGATTTGTTTTTGTAAAAGTTTTAAAATGCACATATTTTTGTATACAATCAAAATGTAGCAATCTTACCTTCTTCTTCAGAAAAGTGATTCTTCCTGTTTTTTAAATATCTGCTCATTTCTCCATTATGGCACATCTCAAGTATCAAATACACGTAGTTACTATCTTCAAAATAGTTATACAACTAGGGAAAAAATAAATAGTTATAACAAAACCTTAATTATTGATTATTAATTATCCAAGTTCTAAAGGTAATTTCTTACTTCAAGTATGGAGGGATGCTTTAGTTGACAATGAATCTTCACCTCATTTTGTACCCTTTGTACCATACCAGCTTTGTGCATAGCTTTTTTGTCGATCTAAAAAGATAACAAATCTTTTCAGCTTATATACAAAAGTGAAAATAAGATAGAATCAGCAAATACATTTAACAGTATAATGAATAATATTATTTCAGTTACAGACTGCTTTTTTACTCTCAAGCCACAGTTTTGAATGAGTTTAAGTGCTAGAATCTCATGTTTGATCACAGAAAAATACATGACCTGAATCAAAATAGCATTATTTCCAGTGCATCGTTAGGATCTGGATATAAATATTGCTTTGAATATCTTATAAGTCATATGGAAATATGATATCTCATAATATCATATTTCATATCTCATAAAATATCTCATAAAACAAAAGCCAACTTATTACCTCAAACATGTTTGGCTGTCTTTTTAAGTTTAAACAGCAATCGGGTGGGGGGACAGACTGGGCTATAAATTTAACATACTATTACACTGTTTTTGTGGCAATAAACCATTTCCAAACTGGTAGATGCGGAAGGACAACATTCAAACTCGTAACATTTTTAAAACTCTACCAGTGTCAGATCCTAATCAGAAATCAGCCACATTGGTGTGAATAAAAGAATAACAAGCATGAAACTTGGAATTTATTAATCAATTATTTATTGTTCTGCTGGTCACTTACCATTTTAATAGCCACTTCAAGCCCAGTTTTCAAGGATACAGCTCTGTATACGCCTGCAAAGGAACCCTTGCCCAAAAGGTTCCCTACCTTGAAATCCTACAAATGAAAACAAATCTCATATTATCTCATTTATTGTTTACCCAATATTAGCCATTATTTTTAATATGCTACATTGCACATTTTCCCATTCTGAAAATGAATCTTTACAGAAAAAAAATGTATTAACATTGAATTAACAGTTTAAAATAAAAAAAAAATAGTGAAATATTTTGAAATAAATAAAGCTGGGGCCAAGTAAGAATATTATAATACTGGAAAAAAAAACAAAACACCTGCTTCTGTGTCCCAGGGCAAAGATTTACCAGGTGCAAATATGACTACAAGACTGCATCTATGGTAGGTTTCAGCCCACAAACATTTGTTCTACAAACTTTACAGCGTTGCTGGCTTTTTAACTTTTCTTATTGCATCGAGTTCAAAAGTTGCTTACAGAAGCCTTCAACTCTCTCCTTGTTCGCATTAATAAGAGATAAAGACCTCATGAAAAGTCTGTAAATTGATGGAAATTCCCGATTTGGCGCTGTGTGTGTGTGTGTGTGTGTGTGTATGCTAAAACAATCCCCGTTCCTTCAACACTTCTGTCTCCGCATAATTTCCGTGATACTCTCTGTATGTATGTATGTATGTATGTATGTATGTATGTATGTATGTATGTATGTATGTATGTATGTATGTATTTCCTTCCAAGAGAGAAGTAGCCCGTCAGTAATTCGGAGAAAAATCTTCGGCATCTTAGAGCCGCGGTTTTGCTTAAGTACTGCTCTACCTTAATGGAGCTCTCACAAGGCAAGCAATAGGACATGCCGGCGCAGGATACGCCGTCGCCCGGCAGCGGAGAGAGCAGAAGACTGAGGAGCCACTGCGGCATCCTGCCCGGGAGTCGAGCCCACTGAGAAGTCTGAAGCTGAAGTTATGAAGACGAGCGATCTTGCCGCCCTTTCTCCCGCTCCCAAGGGAGACGCGGCTTCCATAGCAGCAGCAGCCGCCGCCGCCGCCGCCGCCAAGGAAATCCTCCGGAGGGGCCCAAACCCGAACACCCTCCCTGCCCCTCCCAGGCCCTTGGGATCCCGCGGTGATTTCAGCTATTGCCGCGCCGCCGAAAAGTCTCTTCGTTCGGTCGGGGAGTGAGGCAATGAACAGAACCGATCGAACCGAGTCAAGTTATCTCAACGGTAGCTTCGCCTACGAGACTTCACTCTGAAGCCAAGGCCAATGCTTTAAAGGAGCGTCTGGACCTCCCTTCTTCTTCCCCTCAGGAAAGAAGCGAGTGCCTGAACCCATTTGAAGCAGGGAGTTTAAATCTGCTACAAGTTACCCGTGTGTGTATATGACAGATTAGGACAATTCTCTAAAGCTTTAGTAAAACAGCCTTTTCTAAAGCGCTGTCGTTCTATTGTCTCATGGAAACTCTTCTTTCCTTTCAGTTCTAGGATGGGCTTTAGATTGTAAAGCGCTCTGAATTTAAGGATGGGATGGAGTATAAAATACAGGTAGTCCTCAACTTACAATTGACCACAATTGAGCCCAGCATTTCAGTTGCTATGCCAGACAATTGTTAAGTGTGTCACTGTAGTTAAGTTAATAACAAGTGAATCTGGCTTCCCCGTTGACTCTGCTTGTCAGAAGGCCTCAAAAGTGTATATTTTTTTGATTCTGGGACACCGCAACCATCATAAATATGAACCAGTGACCAAGCGTCCAAATGACCATGAATATCCTGCAAAGGTTATAATTAGGAAAATAGTCATAAGTTATTTTTTGATACTGTTTGTAATTTTGAACAGTTAATTAAACTAATGGTTTGTATGTCAAGGACTACCTGTATCAGGGTTATGATAAACTAGAAAGTATTGTAAAATAAATACATTATTTATGTAAGATAGATTGCCGATTTATTTTTAAAAAATCAGGCTAAATACTCTTCATACTTTGGGAAACAATTCTGTCAAGCCTTGCAACTACTAGCAGAATATAATGGGATATCTGACAATATTCATGCTGTAGACATACTCCCCAATGTAATGGCTGGATTGCAAAGGCTATATGACTATATGATAATGATATGTCAAAAGGTTTAGGAAGCACAAAAGACATTCCATCCTGCATTTTCAACAAACACGAGCAAGAGAAAATCTACAGGAGAATCTGCCAACATAGCTACCTGTTCCAGTTAAGGCAGTTAAGGTTTTTTAATATAAAAGAACACTTTACATCATTTATACAATTGTTACATATTTGCAATAATGACTTATAAAATATGTGATACCAGCATGAACAATCCTATAAAGAATCCATTTTTTACCAAAAGCTGATTTGAGAGATGCTTCAGCATACTTACTGCAACTGCTAACCATGTTTTCCCAAAGATTCAGTTTTCTACCACTCTAAATCTTGAACTGTAATCAGACTAAAACTTTGTTTCTAAACACAAGCATTATGACATTTTGAATTTAATGTGTGAATATGAAGTATTTTGCAAATACATTTTCTATTTTTTGTTATATGCTAATTGTACAAATCCAAATTATTAAACACTGCAAACATAAAATCTGATCTTAATATCTGTATTCATTAAAAAGCTTAAAACAGAATGCTGACAAAAAGATGGCATATACCATCTTTTAAACAGCTGTGCTTTCATAATTTTTGAAAGATGACTGAAATAGGGGATTATTTGTTGCATTATTGACATAAATAAGAATCTGTAAGAGATCCTTCCAAGGAACTTTTAGAATTACATACTAAACAGATGAGCATTATCAAAAGTAATATCAATATCACATAAATATGTGTTCCTCTGTAATATTTAGTCCCTTACATTCATTTTTCTTTTAGACAATCCCTGTCAGCAAAACTGATCTGTATATGTATATACCTGTGTGTGCATGTTCACATACATATACAATTATAAAATACAAAACATTCTCAGGAACTTTATGGAATATTCTAGCTTGGCCTCTGGTGTCTACTTTAAAAATCTTCTAATAAACAGTTTAAAGAAGTTTTTGTAAACAAATAGAGGCTTGTTAGTTCCTTTTCTAGACCATCAATCCATGCATAATTGAGACCAACATATATATGTATTTCCTGTTGAGTATTTTCTTTCTGCCAGCTTTTCTTTCCATTTCTTATCACTTTCAGAAATAGCATTATCTTAAAATCTATAATACAGGTAGTCCTTGACTTACAACAGTTCATTTAGTGACCATTCAAAGTTTGGAACTGAAGCTGAAAGAAGTGACCTATGATCAGTTTTCACACTTATGACCTATGCCGCATCCCCCATGTGATCAAAATTCAGACACTTGGCAATTGATTCATGGTGGTTGTTGTGTCTCAGGGTCATGTGATCATATTTTGTGACCTGACAAGGAACAGCAATGGAGAAGCCATTCACTTAACAACCATT
Organism: Laticauda colubrina; assembly: GCA_015471245.1. Taxonomy (NCBI): domain Eukaryota; kingdom Metazoa; phylum Chordata; class Lepidosauria; order Squamata; family Elapidae; genus Laticauda; species Laticauda colubrina. The sequence continues at coordinate 1,927,088 of BLBF01000026.1, read as the reverse complement.
TTACTAATTTAACAACTGCAGAAAGGTTGTAAAATGGGGGGGGGGGAGAAATTAACTTAACAATGGTCTTAGCAAAAGAAATTTAGGACTCAATTGTCATCTTAAGTCGGGAACTATCTGTATTGTATGCAAAGAAATAATAGATCTGAGAAGGTAGAAATGTTGCCATGTACTCAGACTTACACTTGGAAAGTAATTGTAATGTCTAATCAAGCAATGAGGGTTTCAATATTTAAAAAGGTGAGAGAGGGGGGTCTCCGAATATATTGCAGTAGGAAAGGGAACACCTGTTGCAACATTCTTAAGCAATTATGTCTCTTTCCGGCATTACATGTAGCTACTTTAAGCTGTTTAGAGCAGCACTCTCCAACCTTGACAACTTTAAGACTTGTGGACTTTAACTCCCAGAATTCTGGGAGTTAATTTCACAAGTCTTAAAGTTGTCAAGGTTGGAGACTCCTGCTCCAGAGAGGGGATGTGTTTGGTTTTCAAAAAACATTTTTGGAGTGGAATCGAAAGTGTTATTACATGAATGTCACAAGAATTCCGACATTGGAAGTAATTTCTGGTTACATTTCTATCTGCTATTCATTATTATGGTAGAAGCTGAAGCAATGATAGGTGGCCAAGAACATCAGGATAGTAACTGAATTAAATTCACAGCAAATAATTTAGTCTCATAATATTTGAAGGGATTAACTTCTAGGTAAGTCTGTATAGAACTGCAACTGTAAATTCAGGATCATGTTTTTGGAAAATGTAGTCCATATCCACTCAAAGTATTGAGTATTCCTATTGTTTACAAGAGGCTTAACTGTAGATTTCTCAATCCAATTTTCTGAGGCATACTGAACTATAAACTAACCCTACTAGTTGAAGAACCTGCTGGACTGTATTGTTGAGTGCTTTGGGGCTCAATGTAGTTTGTGTATATCTCAGTATACAGTAGTTTACCACTAAGAAGGTAAAGATTGTGATGACTGAAATTACCTAGCTAATTTTGGATTAAAAATCAAAGCAAGATTAGGCCTTCTTAGGACAGGACAGCTCCAGGAAATCTCAAGACAAAACTACGTAGGTATCATAAGCAATCAACCAATCACAAACCGCTTCTTTGTTGTTGCCCCAAAAAATCCCAACAATATAGAAGTGTCCATGAATTCACCAGAAATCAAGCCTAACTTCAACCTGAGATTCATTTATACACCACTTATAACTTATTCAACAAATCATAGTTGAACAAAATGGCTTACTTCATGTGGAAATCTATCAGGAGCTGAATGATTTAAGAGGGTTAGGATAGAATTTAATACGCAGAAATGTTAGATATAATTTGCAATTATCTAAACTATTAATGTTGAAAAATTGAAGGCATGCTTCATAAAGTATTTCTACAATCAAATAGGCCACGGGCATATTGTAACTATGAATGCTTTCCACATGGGATAATTTGCATAGGATAATTGAACTGAACTTGTTTCCATTGTTTATTTTAAACCCCAAAGGTTTAAATTTTTGGAATTGAGGGTACATTTTGCTTTGTTTACAAAGGGTAGTCTGGCTGATCTCGATTGATCCCAAAGATGTTAATCAGGGTGAGATTCGGAAGTTTAAAAAAGCATCTGGGAAGAAAGCAGTGGCAATAATTTCCGGACTAGAAAACAGAGACGCGTCCAGAAAGTTACCTGGAGTCGAGCTTAATAAAACAGTTTTAAGATCATGCCCAACTATTCGTTTATGCGGGGCTAGAATGAGATCCTTTTCCACCAAGAACCTCAAGAAATATCTTCTGGGAAAGGGACCCGAGCCGGTAATAATTGATCAATTGGGTTCTGCAAGGGTGATGCTTTTGCGCAACTTCTGTCATGATAGGTGAGATGTGACTATTGGATCACTCAGAAAACCTGCCTCTCCTTGACCGGATAATGGTTGGACGCAATCTTTCCCCAAGGAGCGAATGGCCAGGTCCATCCTTTTTGCCCGCCCCGCCCGTAGTGTAATGGCCGTTCCGCACCTCAATCTTCTCGCCGATGCAGGTCGCCATGCTGAAGGCGATGCTCTCACTCCTTCGTGTAATCCGTTACCGCTATCGCATGACCGCCTAGTCTGCGTTTTGGTCGCTACGGTTTTCGGTCCACAGGCCTGTCCTTCCCCGCTAGGGGGGTCGGGGAGAAACTCCCTCCTTGCGAGGCTCCATTTTGAAAAATCGCGCCGTTGCAAATTTCGCCCAGAAAGGCTACGTCTGATGTCCTACGTCATTTCCTCTCTCTGGTTTCTTGAGAAGAGCGCCTGCGCCCTGGACTGTTTATGTTCGTCGAGAAAGGGGTACAAAAGCGCACGCGCAGGAAAGGTAGTCAATTTGCTGTAGTGTAGTAAGTGGGACGGGAGAATATTATAGGAAGGAGATTTCAGGCTTTATAGCAGGAATTAATCATGTTATAAATAAAATGGCTATAGTCATACAACACCTCTACTCCAAGTTTACGAAGTGATCCCAATTTATTAGGTTTACCCAACGCGCTAAACCATAAGCTAAGAATGGAATTGTTTGAGACTAAAAAGTGATGAGTTGGTGGTTCTGTGTGCTGAACAAATGCAGCCAAAACATATGAGCTATTCAGCAAGAACTTCGTGCAGGGGCCGTCCAAATACTGGAAGCATACGTTGAAGGCTTCTTTTATTGTTTCTATGCTCCCCCTATTCATTTATCTTCAGTCTACAAGCTACTTGTGTCAAGCCAAGGTACGTTGAACTATACTACAAAAAGATGCTAATCCCGAAATTTTTACTTTTTGTATTGATCCCACCCAATCTAAGATTAGTCTATCTCGCTGTGTCAATAGGATAAAATTGGAGAATTTAGTGATCCAGACATTGTAATTTTGTCAACAACTGTTAATTGAGATATCTGATCCCAACCTGGCTCTTGTAGTCTGCTATTCTAGTGTTTGCTTGACTGTTCAACAAAAGGCAAGGTTTGTCGGCTTTGCATAACACGTGAAACCATACCACATTCTGAGCTCATACGCACAGCCACTTTGCTATACTGTCCTGGAGTTGGGAGAAAAATGTTAGTATATATAATGCTGTCACAACAGGATGGCTGTGATATGAATCTGGAATCGGAGTTAGGCTGTGGAGAGGGCCTTTACATGTTCTCTGTGCAACCCTTATAAAAACAAAAGTAATTTTCTTGGCTAAAATTGAACATTGAACAATTGCTAGAAAAAAACTATTCTCTGTCCAGTTCTGTCTGACTCTAGGAGGCAGTGCAGCGCTCATCCCAGTTTCTTATCTGAGGGAGCCAGTTCTGTAAGCTTTGCATCACCCCAGGCTCAATAGTGTGGATTCATATGCTGAGTATTATTATGATTGGATTATATGTTACATTATTATGTGAATTGATTTTTTCTAACTACTTTGGGTGAACTTGGCTGTTGTGATTTATATCTTGACATGGGTTAGCCCAGTGAGTTGCAATATAAACAATAAATCTTTAAATGAAGGACGTTTTAGTGTGCTGTGTGAATCCTATCAACAATTAAGAGAGTAAAAAAATTGTTAATCTAGTAAAACAGCTTTGAATCAATTAACAAGTAGATATAGCCTTCAGAATAATGTCGGTAGCATATACACAAGTATCTTGCACAAGACAAAGTTGAAGTAGTGGGGGGTTGGTGGGAATCAAGAAAAAGGTAGATATAATGTGAGATAAGATATAGTCAACCAAGCCAGGTAGACCAATTACAAACACAAACTATCAAGGCAAGTAGGACAAGCTGCAACTTATAAAAAGCCCTCAAAACCCACTTCTTTGTGTCAAAGTACTGTTAATGTTTCTTAGGTTGGTAATAAACTGCAAGAAAACTAAAATCCTAACATAAGGGTAGGACTTTGCAGTCCTACCATGGACAGAATTGCATGAAAATCCATGCAATTTTCTTAGCACTCATAGGAAAGTATTAGATCTATATTCCCTTACAGATTGCCCTATTTGAGAGTCAGTCCTACCTGGGCATCTTGATTCACTTTCAAAATTAGCTATTTGCTTCCACACACATTGCAATTAATTACTGTTCTGCAGTAATTTAACCTACATTTGTGCTTTATTTTTAATGGTATAGCTGTTGCATGTTATACACTGTTTTCGAGTGGAATTGAAATTGGAAGTCCTTGTCATTCTGTTCTAAAGGATAAAAGTTACCAAGATACTAATAACCAAGATAAATGATACGATTTGAATTTTGCAGTATGATGAAACATTCTACAGCTTACAAAGAAAACCTAAATAGCTCATCATTGTTCTTGAATAAGATATACTCAAACTTATGGTTTTCCAACACATAGTGGTAACTGAAATTTAATTTGGATATATTCTCTACTATTTTATTCTATCATGACTTAAAATATCTTTTTTTAAGACAGATCACCTTTTATATTTCAGATCAAAACAGTCAGGTTTATATAAGGTTTATAAATTATCAGTCTCTTGAGTAATAGTAGACTATAATTGAAAATTACTGTTACTGAATAAATGTTACGGTTATTATGGATTTTTATTATTCATGGTTTTATTGGTTTTTAATGTTTGTTAAGCTGCTCAGAGTTGCTTCAAAGTGAATAAATCTAAATAAATAATATAGATTTATAATAGCCTCTTAGATTTCAGCAGAAAGTCTAATTGTATAGATAATAGATAAAACATTTTAATGTTTACATTGTTTTTAGGTTATGAAGAACTCAGTCATTCTAGACTCTAGAATATTACTCCCATCACAGATATCCAATTGAGAATAAATCATAATTGTAGAACAGTGAAACCAACAGCAGTAAAGAAATCATGTAACAGTTAGTTGAGGTTTAAGAAGTAAATTTAAATATTTATTAAAAATATATTACACACAATCTCTAGCAATTTGAATTGCTACTTAGAGGTCAGTTGACATGTTTGTCAATTTGTGCATGTCACTATGCAAGATTCAATTTATTTACATATATAGGAAACATTTTGTAACACTGTTTTAGATTTATGCAAGTTGAGAACACTCCTGTATCCCACTGGGCAATATTTATGTAAGAATATATTTGCTACATAATACAAACATTTGTTGAACTAATCACTTTCACAATGGCAGGTGACCTCAGTTCAGCTTCTTGCTGATGCATAAGTGTTTCTTTTAAATGTGTATTTTAGTGTCCCCCTAATCATGGTCTATGTTCAGTACCATCATGAGAAGCATGTCCATTTAGATCATACTTTAAAAAAACAACACATCATCAAATGAGCATAAACTATGTATGAGATCATCCCCCATAGTTCAGACTTAAAATATTAATTTTTTTTATTAGCCATAGTAATTTAGCAAGCTTATACCCTCCTTAATAAACAAACAGCAGCTGAGACCCCAGTTCATCCAAGCTGTTCTGTAATTTTTTTTCCTTATTAAGTCTGACAATATAACCTTTGAGGCAAGTATATTTTGGTTGTGTACAAGAAAGAAAAAAGCAAGCTTCTAATTGTCCTCTAGGAGCCCTGGCCTTTCATGCTTCTCTCTTTCCCTACAAACTAACTTCATTTTATTTTCACAAAAATATTTTGAGTTTTGGTCCAATTTAGTTTGAGGGTAGTTTGAAAACTTTATTAAAATGGATTGTATTTCCAAGAAATTATTTTAGAGAGAAATTAATGTATTAATTATTGTATTACTGTTGAAATTAGTGTTATTAGATAAAAAAGCATTAAATATAATTTATTGATACCTGAAGCGGTAAATGGGAGGAAATTAGGGATGTCTGAACTAAACAGTGTGAGCTGATCAAAATTAGTTAATGTAATTAAGTTTATTAATTTGTCAATTTTCTTTTGTAAGACAACTGTTCACATGGGAATAAAACTAGATAGTATCAAGACTTTTTTTTGTAAAACTGAATTGCCCATATTTATATATATCCATATCAGGATTGAGAAAAGTAGAATTAATTCCATTAGCCAATCATTGGCAGGTTTAGCATCTCCTGGAATTCTTATGAAATAATAGATAAAATTTAATAAGGTTTTGCAAGATAGTTTTGTTTCTGGCTAAGAAAGTGTATTCAGAATAGTTATCCCTGAATAAATAATTGTTAACAAACTTATCCTTGTTAAGTTTAACTCAGTCTAGGGCAAGAAAACCAGTTTTTGAAATATGGTGATGGACAAAAAACCCATATGAAACTGAAGCGCTTGCACAAAGTATTCCTTTAGGATTTCCTTATAGTCATAAGCATTTTTCATTAGCATCTACTACTGTTACGGCAACTATTTGCCCTACACTGGAAGTGCCATAGATTGCAACTTTTTCGTGTCATTGTGATTTAACTTCATTTTACATATCTCTGTTTATATATCTATCCTTATAAGGATAGCACTTCATGCAACTAATGAAAAGGATTCCATCCCATAAAAACTTGTATTATTACAGGATAGATATTCTTTTGTCTTTCAAAAACTTTTTGAATTTATTTTCCTTAAAGAGTAAATAAAGTTAATATTTGAGCAACTTTTTCATATATATATATATATATATATACACACACACACACACACACACACACACACACACACACACACACACATATACCATCCTAATAAGTGGACCATTTTTCAATATAGAATGCTCTGTACACTTTTTATGTTCTATTGTGCTTTTTTGTATTAATATCCTATCACATATTTTTATACTACACTTTAATTGTCCAGTCTAATGTCAAGTGAGTATTTAAACAGAAAGGTGACATACTTCTTTCCCTTTCACGATCCATCAAAAATCCATCAACTATAACATAGTTAACAGCGGGAAGAATAAATCATTATACAGTACAATAACAGGTCTACTTATCATATCCTAAACCAGAAGGTTTAAAATAAATCATAAAATGTAAACCTGTTACTGTATCATACACTGAATTAATATATTACATATATTCAAAATTTACCACAAGCTTTCACAGATAAAGACTGTATATCTGAAAAGGTATATTTAATTACTACTTGTACAAAATTGATTGCATAAACAGAAGGAATATGAGCCAAAAAGGCGACTTCCGGTTTGAGCCTCTTCGCGGACAGACCAAAACTGCAATCGTGCACTGTTTCGATCCGTGCTTGCCGCTGGAGCGTCCTGAGCCAGCTGGCTTTGGGGCTAAGCCACCCCGTAGAGGTGGTGAAGAGCGGGGAGACTGCCAGCAGGGTTGAGGAGAGCCACATCTCTCCTCCTCAGCTGGCCATTACTCCCTTTCCTGAAGGCAGTTGCAGCGGTGGTCAGAAATGGCCACCTCAAAGAAGAAGTCAACCGGAAAAGAATGTGCAGGAGAAAGATAAGAAGAGAAAGTTTTGATTGACCGGGTTATACTGCAAAAGCAACAACAAAGGTACCCTGGAATTTAAGCTAAAAAAAAAGTAACATTGTTCCCAAAGATTATTTTGAAGCAGCAAAAGAGAGAGAAAAGGGAAAGGATTTTTTTTTTCTTCTCTCCTTTTCCCTATACTGGCAGCTAAGAGATCTAAATAAGAATTTGGAAAAAAATCCACTTTGATATTTATAGGCATTTAAGCTGAAAATAAAATGTCAAAGGGATAATAAAGATTTCTGGATACTTAAAACCTTTTTAAAGCAGGAAAGGAGAGAAAAATAATAAAAGGGCAGGATCTGGAAAAAAGGGAGGAGACTGCCTGGAATTAAAAGGAATTTACAGTAAAACCTCGACAAGACTTCTAAAAGATACATTTTAACAGAAACTTGGCTTCAAAATAGTAGAACCCCAGGAAGAGAAAGCGGAAAAAAAGAAGCATGAAGAAACAGCTTGGGAGTACTTGGATTATTTGGTGATCTCTGGATTTTTGGTTATTGCATTTGAATGAGTAAAATCAATTGGGTGATTGTTTAAAAGTGTTTTAAAATGGCACTACTTTTAGATGAACTGAAAATGGAACTTAAAAAGCCCAAAGAAGATGCACAAGAAGGGAGAGGTTCTTTTGGCTTCGTATTTCAGTTCTTAGAAATGGAGATTTTGAACTATGAGAAACAAGAAGAAATGCCTGCAGAACAAGAAGACTGGGACAAAGAAGAAGCCATCTTTAATGAACAAGTAATTTTATGTGGGGGGAAAAAAGGAAAGGGGGAAAAGAGAATGAAAAGTTTAAGATTTGAAAAAACAACCAAGAAAAGGAATAACTTGAAAAATAAGGATATTAGAAAGCAACAGAAGAGAGGGATACAGAAGAGAGAATTAGAACGAGAGAGACAAGGGGGTAAAAAGGGGAGGGAGAAGAAAAGAGGGAAGAAGGAAAGGAAGTTATAAAGGACAGAAACAAGATATGGAGAAACAGGGCCTATTTAGAGATAATGGGTGAAAATTAAATTGAAAAAGGGATTCTACAAAGGTACATAAAATAGTATTGTTATATTAGAAATAGAAATAATTTTGGAAAATATGAAACAATGTATGATTAAAATCATGGATAAAATAGTTATTGTAATCTAGTGAAATGTTTGTTTATAAATAAATGAAATAAAATTAATGAGAGAATTAGGAAAGGATGGGAACATTTTAATTATTTAATGTTTTATAAAATATAAGGGAAGAGAAATAAGGGAAAAAAATTAATTCCGGAAAGCTTATAAGTGTTCCCAAGGAAGTATGATATTTAATTGAAAAGTAATGTTAAAGATGTTAAGACTTTAATGAATATTAATGATAGAATTGAATTGGAATGGAATGGAATGACTGTTTTAATTACATATATTTATAATCACTTTTTAAGAATATAGTGTGTATTTTAAGAATGTACCAAGCGTAATTTGATTGGAAGTTATGTTTTATATTGAATTTATAACCTCAATATATATATTGAAGCTTAAATAAGAGTTGAATGGATAAAATTAAAAGATATAAAGGTGTCATACTCCAATTAGTAATTACAGGACAAAATTTGTTTAATGAGAAAAGAAAATATAAAATTGAAACAGGACAAAAGTATAAATATAATGATTTGAATTGATATGAGACAATTAAAATTGAGAAAATTAAGAGAGGAGAAAAACTATGTAGAAAATGTAAAACAGTAATAAGATATGGAATAGAACATAAAAGTGAGCATGAAATTGAGTTGTGTCTGTTTGAAGAAGTGTAACCCGGGACCATGCTATTTTCAGAAAAAGATGTTTTATTTGTTTTATGGTGTTTTTTTGTGAAAACCCAAATAAAATTTAAAAAAAAAGAAAGAAATATGAGCCAAAATAATACACAATGTGCTTAATGCTTCATGTAGTGGGTTCTTCTTAATAAATATTCATCAGTTATTTGTGCTACATTCCAAAGCAATTTGGTTATAATCCACTGGCTAGCGTGATAGACTGACTGAACAGTAGTGTTGGCAAATACTGTTATGTTACTCTTCGTTTAATCAATTGGGACAGATGGGAAAACTGTGTCTACTGTACTATGCCAATTTGAATATGATATACTGAGATACACACTATAATCAGAAAAGAACATTCTTCTTTAAGGTAAAATAATGTCTCTGGTTGCTGTGTAACAAACTTTTTTTGGCAGCAGCAGAAAATTGATTTTTTCTTTAGGATCTAGTCAGTTAAATTTAAATTTTAATAACTTAGCAAATCAACATATGTGGAATAAAAAGAAATCTGATTTACAAGATTTTTGCAAAAGCATACATACATTTTATGTTATAATTTTTCAGCCAAAAATTGGTATAAGCAATGAAGGATTCTCAGTCTCCAGATCATTACTTTGATTTAAAAAATATAATTGCTAAATGGTGTTATTTTAAGATTTTTTTTTTAGATTCATCTATAAGCTTAAACGTTAGTAGCTTGTTTTATCTGTTTGTTAAAGATATATCAAACTTATTCTGTAAATGCTTGGGACAATTACCAAAAATTATTACTAATATTAATTTTCTGTAAACACAATCTCTAAATCAAGAATATTTGCCAAGTAAAGCAAAAATAAGGAATACTGTGTAAGTAATATTAATTTATGACAATATATTGTAGGTGTATTTTTTACTTTTAATTCCAAGAAGGGCGTTTTGTAAAAACAGTCAGAGGCAGTATTCTGAATAAACCCAAGCCAGTTAGGTCAGAGGTATTTAAGAGAAATGAAAGCATGTGTCTCTCTCATTACAATCTTTTAATTCCATACTATTACAACTTTAAGAGCGTCTTGGCATCAACACAAAATATGATTCAGGACTGTGTGAACACGGGGACCACGAGTTTTATTTTGAACCTTGTTACTAGTTTGATGACAAAGAATGCTGCTGGTGTAAAGTCCTTTCAAGCTTTGGATATTGATCAACAAAATTCTTACAGGTTTTTGTGGTACATCAACAAGATGAACTAATTTGCCTACTAACCTCTATTTTAATATTTAAATTAGAACAATACAACAATTTAAAAAGGTCAGTGCTTCTGGTGGCAATGTTCAAGCCACATCAAACTGAATATCTTCTAAAATAAAGATGCAAAAATCTACACTTCAGCATCGAAAGTGCAATACAGTGGTCTACCGTGAATAAAGGAGCAGTGGCTTACTCACAATAAAAGCTTTGAGTAAGGTAGATTGTTGTCATTTAGGTATCAATTCTGCCTCTGATATAAAGTATATCATAAAAGCTTAAACTGATTACAATCTACATTCAACTAAAGTTTCACAATAAACTTAATGGAATGAACAATAAGAATGTACTCAACAGAAATACACTTTCAAACCTAATGAAAAGAATAAAGGACAGAAAGTTTTTTTAAAATAACTGAACATATGTAGTGTGAATTAAGAAAAAAAGGACCCTCTGATTACTTGCACTGTTTTTAATGAACTCAAAGAAGTGTAAAACTTAGTCCATGTCCATTTCTTCAGATGATTTAGGCTGTTGGCAACTATCGTCTAATTTAGTGTCAGAGCTGCCTTGTCCATTCATTGGCCTGTTTTGTTCACTATTAGATTTTCCTTGATCTTTAGACAGTGGTTCTCCTTTGGACTTAGGTTTGTAAATAATTGGACTACATAAATTGTCCAGTTCCTATGAGAAAAAAAAAAATATAGTTACTATGCAAAAAAATGGCCTATGAAATTTATTACAATGTAAAATACATGAAATAACCTAAGTAAATTTATAAAATTGCTCATAATTAGAATATTAAACAACATAATAGTGTACAAGTCAGCATGAATAGTTTCTAATAAGGAAACTTCCTTACATGTTCTTAAAATTGGAAAATAGAGGTGATTTTTTTTACAGTTTTTTTCTCCCAGCAGAAAAAGCACATACACTGCTCAAAAAAACAAAGAGAAAACTTAAACAACACAATGTAACTCCAAGTCAATCACACTTCTGTGAAATCAAACTGTCCACTTTGGTAGCAACACTGACTGACAATCAATTTCACATGCTGTTGTGCAAATGGAATAGACAACAGATGGAAAGCATAAGCAGTTAGCAAGACATCCCCAATAAAGGAGTGGTTCTGCAGGTGGTGACCACAGACCACTTCTCAGTTCCTATGCCTTCTGGCTGGTGGTTTGTTCACTTTTGAATGCTGGCGGTGCTTTCACTCTAGTGGTAGCATGAGACGGAGTCTACAACCCACACAAGCGGCTCAGGTAGTGCAGCTCATCCAGGATGGCACATCAATGCAAGCTGTGGCAAGAAGGTTTGCTGTGTCAGTTAGCATAGTGTCCAGAGCAAGGAGGCGCTACCAAGAGACAGGCCAGTGCATGAGGAGACATAGAGGAGGCCGTAGGAGGGCAACAACCCAGCATCAGGGCCGTTACCTTCACCTTTGTGCAAGGAGGGACAGGAGGAGCGCTGCCAGAGCCCTGTAAAATGACCTCCAGCGGGCCACAAATGTGCATGTGGCTGCTCAAATGGTCAGAAGCAGACCCCATGAGAGTGGTATGGGGGCCCAATGTCCACAGATGGGGGTTGTGCTGAGAGCCCAACACCGTGCAGGATGTTTGGCATTTGTCAGAAAACACCAAGACTGGCAAATTCGCCACTATTGCCCTGTGCTCTTCACAGATGAAAGCACTGAGGTTCACACTGAGCACATGTGTCAGGCGTGACAGGGTCTGGAGACACCATGGAGAATGTTCTGCCTGCAATATCCTCCAGCATAACCAGTTTGGCAGTGGATCGGCAATGGTGCAGGGTGGCATTTCTTTAGGGGGTCGCACAGCCCTCCATGTGCTTGCCAGAGGTAGCCTGACTGCCATTAGGTACCGAGATGAGATCCTCAGACCCCTTGTGAGACCATATGCTGGTGCAGTTGGCCCTGGGTTCTTTCTAATGCACGACAATGCTAGACCTCATGTGGCTGGAGTGTGTCAGCAGTTCCTGCAAGACGAAGGCATTGATGCTATGGACTGACCTGCCTGTTCCCCAGACCTAAATCCAGTTGAGCACATCTGGGACATCATGTCTCACTCCATCCACCAATGCCACATTGCACCACAGACTGTCCAATAGTTGGGGGATGCTTTAGTCCAGGTGTGGGAGATCCCTCAGGAGACCATCCACCACCTCATCAGGAGCATGCCCAGGTGTTACAGGGAGGTCATACAGGCACATGGAGGCCACACACACTACTGAGCCCCATTTTGACTTGTTTTAAGGACATCACATCAAAGTTGGATCAGCCTGTAGTATTTTTTTCCACTTTAATTTTGAGTGTAACTCCAAATCCAGACCTCCATGGGTTGCTTGATTTCCATTAATATTTTTTGTGTAATTTTGTTGTCAGCACATTCAACTATGTAATGAACAAAGTATTTAATAAAAACATTTCATTCATTCAGATCTAGGATGTCTTATTTTTGTGTTCCCTTTATTTTTTTGAGCAGTGTATATTATGATGAACAATTTTAACACTAATAGATTAAGAGAAACCTCTTCCATCAATGGAATAAAAAATGCATGGATCAAACCATATTCTTTTGATTTAAATATACTGGTAAGCTATCATCTGAATTTAACACTTGAGAACTAATTTGGGATAGGGATTAAAGTGCTGGCCTACAAATCAGGATACTGTAAATTCCAGGCCTTCCTTAGGCATGCAAGCCAGCTGGATGATTTGGAGCAATCTCTCTCAGCCCAACCCACCTCATAGGGTTGTGGTGTGGGGAAATGGAGGCCTGTATAAAAAGGTAGGATAACATCATCATCATAACCTGTTTCCATATGAACAGGAATAGCAGATTGAACTATGCCATATCAATTTCTGTGGAAACTTAAGGAATATCTATTTGCTATAATTCTCTTTTGCCAAAATATATTTGTGTCATGATGTCATTTGAAATACTAAGCTATTCTGGGCTAATTCATCCTATTTTTCCATTAGAATAATTCAATCCCAAAGTTAATTTACCTTAGATTTTGCTTTTATTTCTGCCACCTTAATAATAGGATCCTGTGTCAAATTCAGTCTGTGCTGTATATGCATTTTTGAGCTCAACCAGTTCATAGCTTCACTGGCATATTTTTCAACCTTTTCCATATCAACAGGATCAATGTGATCATATTTTTTATCCTACAGAGTAAATATTTAAAATTAGCATTCAACAAGTTAGTTTATCCAATAATACATCATAGAAGAGTAGATTTCATAATGATTTGTTACTTGAACAAAAACATTCTGTTAAAGCCAGATAATTATCCATTTAAAGAAATCTGAAAATTTGAAAATACAGCTTCATTTATTGTTTGGCTTTAGAAATTCCTGTTCCAAAGTGTAGCTGAAGTATTGGTATCACAAGCCCAAATTATCTTATACATTAATGTTGAAAATTAGATTTCAATTTTTCTATACATTTATAGAAAAAGTCTATATAATGTGGATTATGAACAATTATTATTAAAAACACATGCTATACCCTACCTTATTTTCATATTCTTCTAGAGTTTTCATAAGCATCTGGAGTTTATTTTCTAAATCAAATAAAGCTTTTGGTCTTTCTTCATATTCCTTATATCTATCATGAATAGGGCCACCAAATTTCTAGAAAAAATATTGTAGAAGCACTCATTAAAATGGAGAAAAATATAAATGAAGATAAAATATTTTTTAATAATTGATCAGAACTACTTATAAATGACTAGTCACTATATGAAAGAAACCAATATATCACATATGACAGCCAACAAGCCTATATCTTAATTGTGTGGGAATACTAGAATTCCCATTATATGCGAGGTAGTCGAGTTCCTGGCTTAAAGCAGGAAATCCAATGCTTCTGTCTCACATATTCCACTATCAACTATAGTTTGGAATGGCTGCCATTCAATCTCCTGGTAGAAAGGCAAGATACAAATTAAACACACACAGTAAAAGGTCTAAAAAATATCTGAGGCTTGACAAGAAAACTAATGCTGAATTGTAAGATTGTAACGTGGGATAATGATAAAAGTTGCCTGTAGAAAGAAAGTACAGTATAATGTATAGAGGGGAAAATCAACTTTGAACAAAGCAAAGAATAGTTAAGAGGAAAATATGCAGACAGATTCTCATGCAAATACAGGTCATGTGTCTTAAGGATGCTCTAATGGATTAATATGGACCAAATGTTTTGGCTTCCTCAAAAATACTTTACTTGATGGATCCATGACGGAATAAAACATATAACATCTCTGTCAAAACCTCAATATTTTTAAAGTAGACACCTCTGTTTTAAACATTGTCTATTCAACTGGAATTTCTCATAAAGCCACATTAGTGGCTTCATGTTTTTGGAATGTTTTAATTGTATCTGTAGGTTTGAGATTAAAATTGATCCATCAAATTTAGGGTATACAGAACTCTTCAAAGAATCTATTTGAAAGGATGGACATCAATTTTTATGTGCTGGAGGTATTAAGGAAATTGAGGATCCTTATCCATATGATATAGCCACGTAATCATTTGGCATCTTTTTGGCACTGTGAATAGATTTATGAAGAAATGTTTAGTATTTAAAATATTTTAATACTTTACATGTTTATGTAATCTTGAATTATGTGCCAAAGCTTTGATATTTGACTTTATAAAGATCTGTTGAACCTGAGTCAGTCTCTCTCTCTCTCTCTCTCTGCGTGTGTGTGTGTGTGTGTGTGTCAAAAATTAAGAAAGCAAAAGTATTATTTCAGATGTAATGGAAAGACAGTCATAAATGCATGATCTGTTTTGTAAAAGATATTTTCTACTAATCAATGAATGTACCAATATGTAAATGACAGATTCTGTGATATTTTACAATATCTTATTTATAATATAGGAGTGAATTCACTGATAAATCAGTCTCTCTCCATTGGAATGCTGAAAATGTTAAGGCTACAATCTTGATGATGTAATTAAATGACATAAAAATATGCTAAGCTTATTGAATGGCTACATGACCTGCTTCAATGACACTTTAAATGCAAATGACCAGCTGTTTGCAAGGAGTCTAAATCCTTCCATTCCCCACCATCCAATCAGAGTTGAAGAAGCTTCTTGGATGAGAAGCGAAACATCTTCAAAGATAAACAAAGTCCAGTTGCCTCTTGAAAAAGCACCACTGGGACAATGGAAAGCTTACTTTCATTTCCTGAAGTTTTTCCACATATACATGTTTTGGTTGGTCCTCTCCATCTTCATAAAGCCAGTTTTCTATATCCTCTAACATTAACGTTATTTTTCTTGAATCCTAGAAGCAAAATAGAACAACATATAGTTCAGTAATTTTTATCATTTTAAACTAGTGAAAAAATAGAAACAGTAATATTCTGCTACTTACACTGAGTTATAGTAATAAAATTATATAACCAAAACATCTTTTGTAAGCTCTTATTTCTACACCATTAAGAACAAATAACTGTAACTGCAATGCTATTTAATATTTTAAAAAAGTAAATAGGAGGCAAATAATACATCTATTAGAAGTGTGTAAGTATATGGTATAAAGTATATGGTATAAAGTGTTTTCTTGGTTTTAGTTATTTCAGGAAAATCATAGTCTAGCTTTAAGTCCCTCTTCCACACATTCTGCATCAATGCTTGTGGTAAATGTTAATAGTTAGGCAAATCTAATATAAACTAGATCTAAATCTAATGGTTAATTTATCAGCAACACAGGTAGACTGTAATTCCATTTAAGGTTTTGTCATAGAAATATCTAACTGGTTTAATTCTGTACGTAATAATGAAAATATATCTGGAATTTACTATATTTAACTCTGTATTGGGAATACACCCTACTTTCCTTGCCAAAGTGTGTAGAAGGAGATTTTAATAAATGTAATATCAATGTTTATATTTCTGTAGGTATATTGTAACACTAAGAACATGGAAATTAAAAAATTGAAACAGACATTAAAACAAGATAGTTTTAATAGCTTTGTTTGAATGCTTAAACAAGCAAAGACAATTTTAATGTAATGGATTGAAAACACCTACATATATGAATATGTTCTTAAAAAGTTCAGCGTTTACCAAGAGAATGAAGGATTGTAATAAAAGGAAATCCTGCCTGCTATCCCACCAGTAATTCATGTAGAGGTGAATGAATTCAACTATGATGAGAAAGATTATTTTTTATTCCCTCCTGCTTTTTCTTTTGATTGATGCTCCTGCTACCAGAATGGAACATTTCAATAAATTATTCTGCCCAATACAATGGAAACGGTACTAAAGGAGAAGCAAGGAAGGCTTGATCCTTGCTTCTGGTCTTGAATGCCTGGCAGTAAGGAAGGCAACAATGTCCCTGAAGGCCTCCAGGAATATAGTTTAATGACTATACTTTAATCATTAAAACAGTAATTTTATTTTCATTTTCTTCTTAAATAGCTTTCATTGTAACTTTTAGTTTAATGGAGATCCATCCATAGTCTATCTTAGTGTGTCAGTGAGGAGAACACCTTGAAGGATTAGAAACTTTTAAGTAATAAAATGGAGAAATTTAACAATCTTTCCTCCCTCCCACAAAAAAAAGAAAGAAAAACACCTCAAAAGCCATAGATCGTTAGAAATTTATGATGAAATCTAGTAAAGTCTAGGAGCGTTTGAACTGATTTATAAAGTAAAATTGTTATAATCAATAGAACCTCAAATTTATCTTAATTAATTTATCCCATTGGTTTTAAAGGGTTATTGACAATATAATTAGAAATATAACTGGAATCAATTCACTGCAATGTTTTATTACAGATACAGCCATTTTAATACTAATGTTATTTTAAAGGACTTTATTATGTTATAGTTTCATGAGAATTCTTACATCTTCAGTTATGAATTTTTCATAGACACCACAAAGCTTATCTCTCAAATCATACACATATTCTTCAACAGCATTTTTCGCATCATTTTTCTCCTTCTCCAGAATGTCTTGCATTATCATCTTCCGCTGTAGCAGATAAAAGAATTCAGATAACTTAATCACAAATATAAAACACACTTGATTTTTTTCTTGAAAAACATCTATATTCTTTCACCCCAAATTACTGGATTTACAAGTAACAATTAGAACTATTTTTTCTTTTCTGCACTGATACAATTGTAATTATTTCACATCTATGGCTCAAGATTTCTGCAGCTTCTTACCTCATTTTCAATGTAGCAATTAATAAGATCCTGGTCAACCTGTCTATATAAGTTAACATGGATTGGCAGATCAATGCACTTGATCTTTGTTTTGCTTGACTGATTTGCATCAATCTTGTCTCCTGAAGCAGTCTGCAGAATAAGAAATTAAATTATGTAATCATAACATTTGTTTCATTGCACATAAAGATAGAAATCTGCTGAAAAAAATAAATTCACCCTGAAGTGTTTTAGATTTGCAATCAAAGACCAGTCCACGCTTCAATTTCTTCAAAGGTTATATACGACAAATATCCAACCTACTTCTACATAAATAGGAATCTTTTTAACACACAGTCATGTGAAAAGGAAAGTATATCCTCTCTGAGTTTAATGGTTTTACAAATCAGGATATAGTAAAAATCATCTGGTCCTTAGCCGTTTTCAAAAGTAAGAAATACAACCCTAGATGAAAAAATACATGACATATTACACCATTACAAAAGAAAGCCAAATGGAGAAGCCATGTGTGAAAAACTAAATACACCTTATGATTCAATAGCTGGTAGAACCACCTTTGTAGCAATAACTTAAAATAACTATTTGCATGACTTTATCAGTTTCTCACGTTGTGGAGAAATTTTGGCCCATTCTTTTTTACCACGTTGCTTCAATTCAAAGCTCTTTTGAAGTCCTGTCATAGCATCTCTCATGAGGTCTGGATTTTGGCTGAGCCATTGCAATTCCTTGACTCTTTTCTTTTTTCAGTCATTCAGTTGAAGATTTGCTGTTGTGCTTGGGATCATTGTTCTGTTGCATGACCCAGTGTCAGCTAGCTTTAACTCTAGACAGATGGCCTCACATTTGACTCTAGGATACTTTGGTATACAAAGGAGTTCAAAGTTGACTCGATGATTACAAGGTGCCCAGGTTTAATGGCCATAAACAAGCCCAAATCATCACCCCTCTACCACTGAGCTTGATGATTGGTATGAGATGTTCGTGCTGATATGCTATGTTTGGTTTTCGGCAAATGTGGCACTGTGCGTTATGGCCAAACATCTCCACAGACATCTCCATAGTCTCGTCTGTCCAAAGGACAGTGTTACAGAAGTCTTGTGATTTGTTCAGATGCAACTTTGCAAACCTAAACCGTGCTGCCATGTTGTTTTTAGTAAGAAGAGGCTTTCTCCTAGCAACCCTTCCAAACAAATCATACATGTTCAGTCTTTTTCAAATTGTACTTTAACATTTAATGTGTAAACTAAGTCCTATATAACAGAATTCCCCAACTTTTCTGGTTTTGTGGAAGCCAGCAGTGGGGGAAGAGGATTGTTTTGTGCAACTGGCAGGCAAACACACACAAGCAGCACCTTTTGTGCAAGTGGCAGGCAAACACACACAAGCAGCACCTTTTGTGCAAGTGGTATGCATGTGTGCCCGCCACTCATGCAAGTGGAGCATATGTGCACATGCTTACCCTCTGCTTACGCATGTAAGAATGCACTGCATTCACCTGCCATTTCCACAGCCTGGTTGCAAACAGTTCACGGCCCACCAGTGGGCCATGGCCCAGAGATAGGGGGCCCTGTTGTAGAATCTGAGAAATAACTCTTGGACTTTTTGTGATTTCTCTGACCATTGCATGGTTTGAACTTGGGGTAAATTTGCAGGTATGTCTATTCCTGGGAAGACTGGCAACTATTTTGAATGTGTTACCACTTGTGAATAATTTTCCTCACTATAGAATGATTGGCTTTGAATTGTTTGGAAATGGCCTTATAACCCTTCCTAGATTGATAGGCAGCAACAATTGCTGCTCTTAAGATCATTACTGATATTTTTCCTCTGTGGAAACAGAGTCTCTGTGTGGGACACCAGCAAACTCATAAAACTTCAGCTTTTATATAGGCAGTCTTACTTGCTGATGATTGATCAAGCTGTTACTAAGGGCCCGGTCCCACTGCACTTACATATGCAAAGAGGATGTAAAACGTTAAAAAAAGCTTGCCATCCGTTGGAAAAAGCTATGCATCCATTGTGTACTCACTGCATACGTGTTTCATACGCTCTATCCGTCGAGCATCCGTCCACTGCGATTTCATCCGCGCAAGAAGTTTTGAGCTGCACAAAACTTTGTGAACGGATGAACTTTCCGCCGTGTATGATGTACATCCGCGACATATACGGGCAACGTCCACTGTATCCTCTCTGCATCCTCTGGCCGTCCCCTCAACTCACATCTGCTGCAGCTGAAAACGGAAAGAGGGAGGAAACAAAGGTACACGGAACGTCTACACAGCGTTAGTAGCACAGAAATAAAAAGGATGTAAGCATATGCATCTCGTATATAAAGTATTCAAAACAGACAAAATGTTTGTATCTGGGATGTATCTCGGATATTTAGGATGTCTGGAGTATGTCCAGAGTATGTAGAAGGACACCTAGTGGACAACCGATATTTTCCATAAAAAGGGGGAGAAAATCATCTGGATCTCAGTATGAGTCCAGCAGCCGTGGTGTACAGACCTCTTCAACCTTGGTCTTGGTCTTCAACATCATCAATTGTTCTCCACCATGGATGACGACACAGTCCATATGATAGCTGAGCTCATTCATCACCAGAACCAAAACCTGTTCAGGCTGTTTCAAGTTTTACACAGAAGGAGAAGAAGGAGACGTTCAAGAGCTGTGTGGGTCCGAGGATGGATCGTGAGAAGAATGGAGTTTGGACTGTATGACCAGTTGATGGTAGAGCTGAGGAATGAAGACCCTCGTGCATTCTATCACTTCATGAGGATGTCACCAGCCATGTTTGATGAACTTGTAGAACGTCTGAGACCCAGGTTGACCAAGCCTAGCACCAACTTCCGTCCCAACCTGGACCCTGGACTGAAGGTGGCACTGACTCTGCTGCACCTGGCCTCTGGAACCACATACAGAAATATGCAGTATGCATGGAGGGTGCCACACAAGAGCATCAGCAAAGTGGTCAGAGAAGTGGTACAGGCCATCATTGAAGAATACGTGGAGGAGCTCCTCAGGTGCCCCACCACTGAACAAGGCTGGAGAAAACTTGCAAAAGAGTGGTATCAGAGGTGGAACTTCCCCCACACCGTTGGAGCCATAGATGGGAAGCACGTGGCCTGCAAAGCTCCAGCCAACTCGGGGTCCACTTATTACAACTACAAGGGCTTCTTCAGTATCATCCCCTTTGCCATGGTTGATGCTGACTACAAGTTCATCTACATCGATACTTCAGGCAATGGGTCAGCTTCAGATGGCCAGGTATACAACGCTAGTGACCTCAAGGATGGGCTGGAACGCAACCTCATCATGGGTTTTCCAGGCCCAGACCCCCTACCCAATGACACACAAGATGTACCCTACTTCATCGTTGGTGATGACGTGTTCTCCCTCAGAACCTACCTCATGAAGCCGTACAGTTCAAGATACCTCACCCGTGAAGAGAGGATCTTCAAATACAGGCTGTCCAGGGCAAGACGGGTGGTGGAGAACGCCTTTGGCATCCTGGCCAACAGGTTCCAGATACTTCTCATCACCATGCAGCATGACCCAGAGACTGTGAGGAGCATCGTGGAAGCTTGCTGCATCCTGCACAATCTCATGCACACCCGCTACCCAGTGTTGCAGAACAGACTTGTCGACCCTCAACAAGGGAATGGGGACATGGAGCCTGGTGAATGGAGGCAAGGACGTAACCTGATAGACTCTGTGGATGTGCAAGGCCCCAACAGAGCTTCATGTGAAGGGAAGAAGCAGTGCAACCTACTGAGACACAAGTGCAACTCCCCAGCTGGAGCAGTGGAGTGGCAAGACAGGATGATAGATGATTAATGGATGCTTCCTTGAGGCTGTCGCATAACACTGATGAGATTGTGCCATGTATGTTGAGTGGTCCTACAATGAATAGGGCATTGATAAAGAGCTTTGTTTATTTTAAAATGTGTTGATCAATGAATAAATTGTTATTGATAATAAAGGTCCATATGTGTGGCAGCTGGGATGGACCATACAGTCCCACTATGGTTGCACTGGAGGTTTATCTGTCCCACAACTATCCTTATCTATCCCACAAGCATGCAAAGGCTTAACCATTTTTTCAAAGTTTTCACCAACACTTTATTAAGTAAAAAAAATGAACCAAGTAAACAAAGTGTCTTAAGCAAGGATAAACTTTATTAACTTTCTTAGATAAACTTTATGACTTTATTAAACAAGCAAAATGAACCAAGTAAAGTGTCTTAAGCAAAGATAAACTTAACAAGGAAACAACTCAGTCTCTGACACTATTCTCAGTCACTCTGAGTCATGTCCATGGTCTCAGCTGTTAAGCAGGCAGGGACTGTGGAGGTGGCTGTGGCTTGAGTGCTGGTCTGAGGCACAATTGGGGTGCTTGGCCCCGAGGGTAAAACAGGTGGTGCTGTGTTCAGGAAGCTATCCGAGAGCTGACTCAGTCCCGTGAGGTTGAGAGGCCCTTCATCAAGGACATCTCGTCAGGCCCAATACTGATGACAGACTGTCCATTGACGGGCTTGGCTGTGGGGTGGAGGAAGGAGGAGTGTAGTGGGGCTGTCTGGTCTGCAGCTGGGTGAGGACTGGCGTCTGTGGCGTCTGATGAACCTGGGCCTGCACTGGGAAGTTCTGCTTCTGCTCTGGGAAGTCCTGGTAGTCATAGCCTTGGTAGGTGAGGGGCTGTTGAAAGCCATGGAAGGGCTGTGACATCGCCTGGGGTGGAGGAGCAGACCTGGACTGGGTAGGAGCAGCTTCTGCTGTGCCTTGAGGGTTGTGCAGAAGTGCTGTGATCTTCTGCTTCATCACCTGGTACTGGGCCTCAGGCAGGTCCCTCAGGGTCTGGCTCACGTAGGTGATGAAGATGTTCCGGCCCGAGAATGCTCTGTCCAAGTGGACCAGCTGAAAGATAAGACACCTGCCTGGACAGGGTAGCTGCTCCTGGCTGGAAGAGGACTGGCTGTCTGTGGGCTGTCTGAGGGAGAGGGGTCTCAGAGGGGCTGCTCCTCAGTGGCGCATCTCACCCTCCAGGAAACTGCATTTGGCCATGATGTACATCTCCCAGTCAATAAGCTTGACAGCGGCCTGCCTGGATTTCTTGAGGTGTAGCTTGCCATACCAGGTGTACATATGCTTCCACCATCACAGGAGTACATCTGCAGTGTAGCCCAGGCTCTCTGCCTTGTCTCTTCAAGCTGCCTGCTTCTTCTTGGTGTCCTGATACAGTCTGTGGCCCTTTCTCCAGAGGTACTCGTTCTCCCTCAGCCATTCCAGCACCTCATCCTCATGCTCCTCGGAAACGGTGTACTGTTTCCTCTCTCCCTTCTCCTTCCCTTGCCTCTTCCTCCCTCTGGCAGGGGCTTCAGCAGGGCCTTCAGGGGCTTGAGCAGCAGGCCTTCAGCATCAGGGCTTTGAGGGGCTTGAGGGCCTTGGGGCTGGTCCACCACAGCAGCAGCAGCAGCAGCTTCAGAGTCAGTGCCAGAGGATGGGATGCTGGTTCTGGCCTTCTTCACCTTGCCAGGGCTTGAACAAGTAGGCACGGGCTTCCTCTTCTTGCCTGACTGACGAACCATGGTGTTCCTGCAAGATGTATGTGGCAGCACGTCTTTCCCCTGTATGCTGACTGCGTGCGTGCTGCATCCTTTTATATCCGCGGAGCTGATGCAATTCATACTCCCTGCGTGCGCAGTGAATGCTTTGCATCCAAAATACATCCGCGCAGCATCCCCTTTGTTTTCCTTAGGCGTCCGTGATGCATCCACTTCATCTGCTATGCATCTGCCCCTTCTGCTATGCATCCGCTTTGAAATTCTCCCCTGGAACCCCTTCGGAGGTGTCATCCGCTTCCATCCGCTAGTCTTCCTATGAACATCCGTTTAACATCCCCGCAAGATACTACCCAAGTCCGTTCTTTTCCGTTCTGTTTATGCAAATTTTTGCCACTTTTTGGAGCGGATGACAACGGATGGAGCCACCCCTGAAATTTTGCTCGTCCGTTGTGTCCTTTATGCATACGTTTTGCGTCCGTCGGCCAGTGGGACCGGGCCTTTAGTCTCTTTATCCTTATGGAAGCAGTAAGGATGTACTTTACGAGCTTTTCACATATGGTTTCTTCAGTTTGGCTTTCTTTTTAGAAAATAAATGACAAAGAGTGATGTGTATTGTTCATCTGAGGTTGTATTTAATTTTAAGAACTGATAAGGACTAGATGATTTTTGCTATGTCCTGATATGTAAAAACCATAGAACTCAGAGTATATTTCCTTTTTCACATGACTATCAGTGAAAATGCCAATATGTCAAAACATGGCACACTATTTTCAGAGTATGTTTTAACATTCCCTAGCACTATCAAAAGACAGATAGTCCTAACATTAGAATCCTATTTTATCATAATTTCATACATACCTTTCCTTCAGTACCTATATGATCAGTTTCCTCATCTGTTTGACTTTGTTCTATTTGGCTCTTTTGATTACCATCATCTTGATCAATCTGTATTTTAGCCTATAAAAAAGAAGTTTTTAATTCCACACGATACTTTATGGAAAGTTTTATTATATTTGTCAGCTCGCAGTAGTTTTTCTCAATCCAACAAGGTAATCCAGTAAAAATGATTTCAAAATACAAATCAATGGTGGTAAATTTTGTTTATTTTTATTTGTCACATTTTATAACCACCTATCTTCCTCACAAAAGGACTCTGTTCTTGAGATACACTATGCCCATACCTCCATGGTTTTAAGAAAAAAAATATTGAGGTTATTGGGTGTGGGGGCAATGTGTGTGCCTTTGAATCAGTCATAACTTCTGGCAACGTAATGGACAAATCCATGCAGTTGTTTTAGCAATACTTTTGGAATAGTTTGTTACTGCCGTTTTAATAAAAGGTTATTCAGTTCCTTTAACTTGATTACTGTAAGGAAGTCTTCATGACTGATAAATAATTGTGGCTATGAAATTCAGTCTAATTACTGAACAATATAATTCTAATTATATATTACTGAGATTCTACTCATTATACTAATCAGATATTAAAAGTAAAACAATCCTCTTCAAACAAAATGTAATTGCATTTACAACAAAGAACACTTTAAAATGTTCTATAAATAATAAAGGATGGAGTTTATTGGAAAAGAATCATAAAATCTTAAATGAAATGAAAACAGTCAACAGAACAATAGGGTAGAAACTTGAAAATAATCCCTAGAATTAACACCTTATTACTGTAAGAATTCACAAGTTTGAGGCAGAACATCATTATTTATTTATGGAAATGTATATTTCCCCCCCACCCAAAAAAATCACTCTCAATGACTGGGTGGCTTACAAAGATACCGTATATACTCGCATATAAGCTGATCTCGCATATAAGCCGACCCTTAAAAATCTGCCCCAAAATGAGGCATTTTGCAAAAACTCGCATATAGAGGGAAAAATACAGAGGGAAAAGTCGCAGGGCAAAAGTTGCGGCTCATCGTCCATCCAGGGAGAAAGGCTGCAAAGGTCCAGGCGAGGGCTGCAAAGGTCCAGGCGAGGGCTGCAGCAGCGACTTAGCGTGGCGACTTGCTCCAGCAAATCAGATTTATGCGCGTATAAGCCGACCCCCAAATTTTGGGGAAAAAAAAAAGTGTTCTAAAGTCGGCTTATATGTGAGTGTATACGGTAACTGGTGGTTAGAATGCATTACTGCAGGCTAACTCTGAGCAGTCTGGAGTTCAATCCTGCTGGGGCTCAAGACTGACTCCGCCTTCTATCCTTCTGAGGTCAGTAAAATGAAATTGTTGGGGGGAATCTGCTGACATTATAAACAGCTAAGAGAGTTTAATTGCTATTAAAAGCACAGCATAAAAACAATAAAAAGCAATCAGCCCTTCCCAATAACAGTCAATTACATGACTCCATTCAATTAAAAAACCTTGATGCGCTGCACCCCACTCTGGGTTCCCCAAGCCATATATCATGCTTCTAGGATTTAAGTCAAAAATTATTCCAATATTTTTCAATAGTTTATTTTTAATGTACACAAGCACCATTATTATGCTCAATTGCTAGCCAACATCTGAAGTGGAAACATTTTTGCTATAATTATAAAGTACTTATATTTTTATAGGGACATACAACATAAATAATACAATAATAGAATGATCCAGGAAAAGTCACTGCTGTTTTGCAGTTGCCGATATGCACTACATGAGTAGTCCTATATGCTTTGAATCGGTTTTTCTTTTTTTTTGCTTCAACCCCCCCCAAATGTTAAGACGTTAATAACTAGTATACCTATTAGAAAATCTACCATCTTTTACATCCTACTGTATACTCAAAAAAGTACCCAAAATTTAGATTTTGCTATCTTCTGCTTACTGAATGCTATATACTGTATTTCACTTCCATCTCAGAGTAGAGAGGTTGCATCTTCACTTATGAAAGGTATCAATACTCTTCAACATATCAGAAAATAGTTAGCAAATATTTGAGAGGAACCAAGGCTTAGGCATTAAAATGGCTACATTATTATCCTTTCAACTCCTTATCTACTTCATTACTCACATTTGCATTAGCAATATTCAATTTATAGTAATATTTTTTGTTGCTTTGGCATGCTTCTAACAGATTTGCTGTAAATTTGTTTAAATTAATGGTTGTAAAACTTCTATGGAAGTTAAGGAGACATATTTACAAATAACTAAGCATATGTATAGTTTTATAAGAGTTTCTCAATATAATATCAAAGATATAGCCATTATTAGTGCAAAGAGTGAATAAGTATACATGTTTATAAAAGCAAGGAATGTAAGAAAGATTAAAGATAGTAAGCAAGTTAATTTACATGAGATAGGAAAAAATATTGAAAGCACTAGGATTAAAAAATTTGGAAAAAAAAAGTTAAATTACTGAAACAATTAGTAATTAGTGGATTTTCAAGATGAAAATTCTTAAAGACAAAAAGTAAAAAAAATACCACTGCATTTAGTTAGCACAGTACATACCACAGTTTAGAATTAAGAATTCTATTTATAGTTTTTACATACCAGTTCATCTTTGCTTTGATTCCTACATGATAATTCTGTGTCCATTGGAATATCGTTAGGTTCATTGTCCAAATTTTGCTTTTCGACTACAGATGCATTAGCCACACTGAAGATTCCATGGATATTAACTCGCACTTTAACTTTAACTTTTGAATTATCACCATCGTTTTGGGGACCAACATTTTGAATAACAAAATGGCCTAAAAAACACAGTAATATGGCACTGGTTAGTGCACTTACTTTATGTCAAACATATTACAAAAACATTTATACTTATACAAACACATGTATCACTTATTGTTTTTCATGATGGTTTGAAATTATGATGCCTCAGATTGTGGCCTCACCTCCAGTCACGTGATTGCAAAATGAACACTTAGCAACTAGCTCCATTTACAATGGAGTCACGTAATTGTAATCTTCTGTAATCTTTACATAACGACTGCTGTGATTTGTTTAACTACAGTGATAAAAATAATAAAATAATCAGTTCTGCTCACATGATCACTTGCTTAACAATCACACCACTTAATGACCAAAATTCTTGTCCCAATTATTATTATAAGGTGAGGATACCTATGTATATATAGATCTTTGATGGGCAACTTCTTCAAATGGCTGCTACTGCAGCTATGGCTGAATAATTGTAAGCTACCTAAAGCCAACTTAGTAAGGGGGGAGGCATAGAAGTTTAATAAATAAATAAGTAAAATAAATGACAGATAGACATTTATTTCCATTAATAAAAGTGAAGAGGCAACACAATAGTTACAATAAATAGCAAACCATATCTATTTGATGGATATGAAGGCTTGATCAACATATTACAAACTCAGTACCAAGCCCATCCCTAAAATCTAATTGAAAATAATAGAGATAATCAGTTTCCTCCAGTGCTCTATGCAACAGCATTCTATTATTTCTCTATAACCTTCTCCAGACGGGACATAAGGAACATATAAACATTTGCCCAGCACTATTGATTTCAGCAATGGTTTCTTGAACAGGAGAAGTACTACTGACTCATTTAAAGCAGGCAGCATCTTTCCTTGACTCATTCACTAACTCCCAACCTGATTACTTCACTGAAAGTTCTAATTGATCAGGGATGGCAGGGATCTAGATTACAAGTGGCCAGGCTAATGCTACACAGATCTATCTCTGGTTCAAACCCTCCCAGATAATATCACAAGACTTAACTGATTCACCTCAACAAGAATACCTCATCTAGCATCCAACTCTAAATGGATCTATAGGGGGCCTTCATCCTTCAGATGCCTAGAATATTCCTCATGGCAACCCTGTAACAAGTTTCTAGCCCATCCCTTTCAAGTAGGTTCTGGGTTGTGGGTAAAGGTTTGAACATGTGCTGCAATTCAGAGTATTTTTTTTATTTTCCATCAGTGGTATTCTAGGCAACTCTTCTGCCATTTTATATTTGGAACTCCTTAATACACTGAGGAACTTCCTTCAATCAGTGGCCAAGGAGAAATTTTTCAGGGGATATCCTACCCAAAGCTACAACCATATTCTCATTCCAGGAAGCAAACTCCACAACTGTCCTCTGGGTTCTGAGTGGTTCTATCAGAAGCCTGTTATTTACATACATTTGCACATTTGTGTTTATAATTTTGTCACTGATTGACTTTATTTATTGACAGCAGCCTACTAAAATTACCTTATATAAACATCTAAATCACTTCCATTGTTTTATATATGTAGTCATCAGGAAATAAGATCAAGCATCAATTTAATTAGACCTTATTGAAAAGATCTATGCCCTAACACTTATACAATAATGATCATAATTATTCTAATTTATATTATAATTATCTAATTAATTCTAATTAATTAATTAAAACTAACTAACTAATTCTAATTAGTTTATGTTATAAACTAATTTATAATTATTCTAATTATCAGAAACTATAATTCATCCTATCACCTTTATCTGGGCAATATGAAGCACTATTGCCACTAGACCACATCTGAGCATATGGGCAAAGAAAAATGACTACTACCCTCTTGTTCAGTTCTTAGCAGGCCAAAGATCCCAGGAACTGCACTACATAAAAATAATTTTTGGGATCTGTAAAAATCAATTAAGAATTGTTTGTTACTGTGACCTGTACATTCATTTCAGAATGTATTTTATTTCTTGCACAAGTGTATCATATAATAGGAAAGTTATACTTTAAAATAAAATCAAGATAACACTCTAATTGTTTTACACAGTGCTAAGTAATAACAGAAATATCAGAAAAAAACATTTTCAATTTATCTCCATCCTAGATTGGGATAATCAATGGTTAATGGACTTCCTTTGAAATGAGTTTGTAATATGTTGATCAAAGTTTTCTGTCCACCAAACAGATTTTTTTGCTATTGTGTCGTGTCCCCCCCTCCCCGGATATTTTTCCAATTTATTAGTCTAGTTTATAGCTCCAGAATTCTTCTGTGGCCATCCATCTAAATATTAAATTGCCTCATCCTATATAAGCTTCTATACTCAACCATGTTTATCCAAATGAGTGATATAAATATAATTTGAATCTAAAATGCTTTGAAAAAAGCTGTTTGATATAGCAGTTACGTTACCAAGCTAGATATTGGAAAACTGAGCTTTAGTCCTGTCCTAGGCACAAATAATCTGGGTGTCCTTGAGCAATTAACTGTTGCTCCACCCCCCAAAAAGGCAATGACAAACCAATTTCAAAATCTTGCCATGAAAACTGTCAGAACATGTCCAGGCAGCTAGTAGCCATAGTGATTGTTTCAATCTTGTTGGAAATGTTTCCAGCCACAGCTTAAGCACACATTAAGAGCTGAAAGCACACTTGCTTAGTTGAACTCATTCAGTAAGGGCACAATAGGATACTCCAAATCCAAAATATTTGTAAACTTACAATCAACAACTGCTAAGTCAAAGAAAATACAGGTGGTCCTCAGTTAATGATAGTAATTGGGACCAGAATTTATATTGCTAAGCAATATATTTGTAAGGTGTGAAATGATTGTGCCACTTGTTGATAGCAAACTGTAGTTACTAATAAGCAACATATGCAGAAAAGTACAAAATATATTAAAGCAAAACAACTAAAATAAAACAAGGCAATAGTAATTAAAACTGTTATTTTATAAATCTATTAGGTGAAGATTCTCATAATTTGAAGCAAATCTTTTAAAAGGTTTTTGTTGTCATGCTCCGCAATTAACAAAAACATTTACCTATTCTTGTATCAGGATAAGGAACATCATGAGGATGTGTATAAAATGCTTCCAGTTCAAAAGGCTCTTTTTTGTGGAAAGTAATAACTTTTGAGAATGGAGAAGCATGAGTTTTGCTGAAGACTTCACATTCACTATAGAAAAGAAGAGTGCTTTTAATTTAAACTCAAAAAGAATTACAAATAATGAGAATAGGAAAGTAGTCACAATGTATCTTGTGATACTAATTATCTGAAACCAGTGAATTAAAGACTGACTCTTAAAACCATTGATTACTTCAATATAATCAATATAAACAGATTATATTCAATTATAATTGTGTATAATCAATACTTCATAATAAACCATCCATTATGAATCTTACTTTCACAAAACCAATAATTTTGAGAGGAAGTTACACAACATAACATTAAATATTAATGTAATAGAACCTCTTTAAAGATAACAAGCTAGGATATGTACAACTCAAGATTTAAACAAACACTTTATTCTATAGGAAGATGAGAGGAATTCACTTAAAAATTAACCACAGAACAGCTTCCACTTGCAAGTCTTTGCAATTAACAAGCAGCATGCACACACACACACACATGCACTTACACACAATAAGGGGGAAAGCGAGAGAGAGAGAGAGAAAAACCCTAAGATAAACTCTAACCCCTGCTTTAAATTCAAAAAAGTTAAATCTAACTTTAAATTGCTTCTGCAGGTACACTGAGAATGAAATGAAGACAAATAAGACTACATAAACTGAATAGCAAAGTATATAGCAAAGTTAGTATGGCATGAGAATAAGCCCAATATGTTCCCTTAGTTCTCTTGCATTTCTAGAATAGTCAGGGAGAAAGAGGAGAGGTATTTATTAAAGAGTAGTATAGTTATAGTCCTTACTACTTGAGTGGAGAGGAAGGAAAGGGGATGGAAGCAGAAAAGATGAAATCAGCAGAATTCGGTCAAGATATTCTGTTGCTTGAGACAAAAGAGCAATTTGTTTTCCCAATATGCATAGTACCGTATGTAAGATTGGCTAAAGTACTTTGAAGTACAAGATAAATGTACTGGATTTTTTTTTTCCTGGAAGCAAAGGTATTTAAAAAAACAACAATTCACTACTGTCATGACCTTAAATACATCCGCATTGAGTTCTATGGTTTTACATATCAGGACATAATAAGAAGATTATTCACAAGTGGAAAGACAGTTTCAAATCTTTCCAGGGGCAGACATCTCAGCAAATTCACTCTAAGGTTAAACTATACAATGCTCAGAAAATTGCAAAATATCCAAGAGTTACATCTCAGACTCTACAGACTTTAGCATATTAAACATTAAAGTTCATGACAGTACAATTTAAAAAAAATTTAAAAAGACGAAGGAAATATGATTTGTTTGGAAGAATTGCCAGAAGAAAGCCTCTTTGGTCAGCATGGCTTGGATTTGCAAAGTTGCATCTGAACAGATTACAAGACTTCTGAAACACTGTCCTATGAACAAACGAGACTAAAGTGGAGATGTCTGGCCATAATGCACAGTGCCATGTTTGGTGAAAACCAAACACGGCATATCAGCACATCTCATACCAATCATCAAGCAGTGGTGATGAAGTGATGATTTCAGCTTATTGAACTGAAGCAATGTTGCTAAGAAGAGTGGACCAAAATTCCTCCACAATTACGTGAGAGACTGAGAAAGCCATATAGAAAATGATTACTTCAAGTTGTTCCTAAAGATGGTTCTGCAAGCTATTGAATCCTAAGGGTACTTGGCTTTTCACACATGGCTTCTCCATTTTTGCTTTCTTTTTGTAAAATAAATGATGACATGGTGTAATATGTCATGTGTGGTTGTTCATCCAAGCTTGCATTATCTGTTCTTAAGAACTACTAAGGACTAAGTGGTTTTACTATGTCCTGATACATAATATCATAAAACTTTTGTCAAAAAAGATGTACTTTCTTTTTCACATGTCTGTATCTTTCTGAATACTTAGAAGAACAAATAGTTGTGTTAAGCTTCAAAATAATTCTATCCCAATGCATAATTATATTGCCTTCTCATCCCTCAATGAACATGAATGTCATATTCATGGGAAAGATGAGATGAGAACACCTAGATTTTGCCTAAATAGATCACAAAAGGGAAGTGAGAAAAATGCTTACCATAATGTGAATAGCAAAAATATTGTAGGAGTCTGGTCTCCAGGGAAAATAAAAACATGAAGAATTGTATTTCTTTATAAGATAAAGAATTTGTGTAATAGTTTTTCATGTTTAAATCAGGGGACTTGTTTATAATTCATCCAAGTATACTTCCACAAAGTTAACAAATCTAACCTACTTTTGTTTATAGATATACTATCTACTTAATTCTTTCATATTTTTAAATCTCAAAACTCTTACCCTGTTCCTTCCTCAAAAGATGATTGCCACCTCAGAGTAATTGAGTAAGGAACAACATCTGTGATGGAAAATTCACGGACTTTAAATGCTGGGGACAGAATTGCACACTAAAAAAGAAATGGAGTATCACTCAGACATGTGTCTGGTACACATTTATTTTATTTATGAGATGCTAGTCAACTACATTTTAACTTCACAATTATAAAGCCTAAGAAAATTTGTTGTAGCAAAATCAGTATTCTTGGAGGTGACTAGTAACCTTTTTCTGTGATCAGAAAAATCATACAAGAGATGTGACATTGCTCACAAACAGCTCAGCTGTTTCAGAGAACAGATTAGGATTCGTCAAAATGATTAATTAAAATATGTATAATTTAATTTCTGTTAAATTGGTTAAGTAGCTATGTTACCTTCAACTCCTTAATGTGAAGATTAATGTAATTATAGCATGCTTTTTTTGATAAATTTGCAAGGCCAAGAAATTTAAGTAGTTATACTGAACAGAAAAACAATTAACACACCTGTAATGCACAACCCCTTGCAACAGCTTCATCTGCATTTAATGTGGTACTTATCTCTTTACAGAAAAAATTGCAAATCTGTTCCTTCACAGCTGGAATACGAGTTGCTCCACCTACTATTTCTACACTGTAAATATCTTCACGCTGTAATTCTAGGAGGCAAACAGGAGATAATTTGTTTTTATGGATGAAAAATATGATCAGTTTTAGAGGGAATGGATTCACTTGGTGGAGAGACTTCAAGAATGGAAGCAGTTTCTCTATCATACATTGGCATGTCTCTTCTGTTAACATTAAAACCTACTTAATATTGATTGAAATTCTGTTTCAAAAATGTACTTATAATTCTTATAGGTAATTAGACTCTAAATCTAAGTATTAGATAAGCATGCTAAATTAACAGTAAGAAATTAATGCCACATATAGGAAGAAATCTGATAGATTCCAGAGCCTAGCAAAAGTGAATACATCATATAAATAGATAATAACAAAAATAAATAGGTATAATATACAGTACTAAATTGGCAGCGAAGATTAGCAGCTGGCAAAAGGCCATTTGATCTGTTCAGTTTCATTTAAAAAATATAAAAAGACTCCCCAAAAATGATTTACATGCCTTCCTTGGCTCTCTAAAGGGACAGATATAAAAGTAAGGAAAGCAGGTATATTGAATAATCTTTCTCTCATATTAACTTTTGGTTTTCAACCAAGGACTCTAAGTTCTTAGGATTTCTGATGTTCAGGTTGCAAATGTTCATGTTTTCAAAACCAAAACTGATATCCAGCAGAAGAAAAATCTAAGGAGGTTTATGACAACTCCAACTTCTATAGAAATGGGGATATTTTAACAAAAATAAAGTAATTCAAGTAAAAAAGCTCAAAACAGTCCTATAGAAGAAAAATTTGTTCAATGGCCATGAAATGATCAGTGGCTGTTTGACCAAAATGGACTATAAAGAAACTAGAATCTTAAAAAAGAAGCATTTCACACTGCAACGTTTTAAAACAAACTTCACTTGTTTTGCTCTACTCTGATTTCTACTTCTTTTATGATTATGATTGGAATAGGAAAAAAATGAAAGCATTTATGATAAAATGCCTGTCTTCAGATTGTCTACACTTAAACCATTATCAGTGGAAATAAAAACCATAAAAAGAATAAAAACAAATAAAAAGAATCTTAAATGAGCTTTGGGGTCATCTGGAGACTGAAAACACAGATATCCTAGACTGAACTTGTACAATATAACCAGAAGTTAAGTTCAGTACACTGTGCTCTGCTGGTACATGGTACAGTATTTCAAAGTGATGTCCAAATAGTGAGTATCCCCATTCAACATATGAACTATAGCAAATTAGTGACTATTGACAAGTATAAAATATAAGATAGGTTTTTTTCCCCATAGTTTTGATTGTTTTCATCTGTTTTCATCTTCTACTGTATGTTTGTGCCTGCTACTTGACTACAGCATCCTGATCTCTACAAAGTCTATGAATCCCAAGGAACTGTTACTTAATTCTAGGACTCTTTTCTTGAGACTCATAATTTTGGTTGCTTATTCAGTGTTAGATCTGAATCTCTATATGTACAGTCTAGCTTTCCTTTCCTAATCTATCAAATTTTCTTTCTAGCACATTTTTTCTTTTCTTTCCAAACCAATAAAGTATGTACGTGGGCTAGGACTCTGTCCATTTGTCTATTCATTAGCATAATAAGAGTCTAAAAATTAAGTAGAACAGGATCATATTTGGTGTGAAAAACTGAATAAAAGAAAGATCAAGTTCAAAAATAGGCTGGATCTACAGCATAAAAAAAAAATTCCACAAAATTTCCACAAATGCATTCCTTAGGAAAGAGGCAATTGGGCAGCTGCTCATCATGTTATCCAACTCCTGCAATCTTAAAACCCATCCTTCCTCTTTGTTACATGACAGAACAAAACTATAATTGTGAGTGGGGGGGATTCTAGAAGCCACATTTTGCATGTTTTTCTTCACTTGTTTAATTCCTTACCTATTATAGTGGATGCTATTTTTGTATCTAGATAATTATTTCCCCTCATCTTCATAGCATCTTTTCTGTACCCAACTTTATAAGTTGTACACATACCCAACTTTATAAGAACACCAATACCAAAATATTTTTTCAATTTTCATAGACATTAAAGAATTAAAGAATATTCAATATGATAGGCATGACCTACAGTAGCAAGCAGAAACCTTTATATTAAAAATAAGCATGCAAAATAAGCTGACGCAGCATTTACTTACTAGCTTGTTCCATCACTGCTCTCAAAGGAGGTTCTACTCTGGCCAGAAGAGATACACACAATTGTTCAAACTGAGCCCTATTTTGAGAAATGAATATTAAATATTTCAGGCATATAAAAGATCATCTCATAATTTCCACTTTATACAATGAATATGATACCTGTTCATTTTGCTAGAGACATCAACGTCATTCATAAAGCATTCTATGTTTACTGGAAGATCAGAAGTATTTGCACTCATCAGCTTCTTCAGTTTTTCACATTCCTGGTATAACCGTAGCAATGCTCGACCATTGTCCTTAACATTAAGTTTATATTTGATCCTGAACTCTTCACAGAAATAATCTACCAAAGCATCATCAAAGTTTCTACCACCCAAAAAGGGATCAAATGTAGTAGCAAGTACCTATGAGATTAAGCACAATAATAAGGAATATAAAAGCAAGAAAAAAAAAAAAGACTTGTGGTTAGATAATGCTCATATTATTTATTTTGTGATTGAACTTATTTTTTATCCTGTTTATCTTATTTGTTGCTTCAACAATTTACCTTCAATTTTCCTTTGTTAAATGCACAAACAGAAATCTGGTAGGCTGAATGACCCATGTCTACAAAAACCACATTCCTTGGTTTCTCCTCTGGGGCTGGTAGATCCTGTTTATAAATTCCATAGGCTAAAGCAACTGCAAGAATGTAAAAAGTAAATTCTATGGAGTAGAAAAGCTTTAAAAATAACTTATAAAATTATGAAAAACCAAGTAAAATAAAGAAAGCATACTTTTGCAGGATTTTCAATAAGTTCTTCTAACATCAGAAACAATTAGCTTCAAAATATTGGTTTCACTGTAACTAAGTATGTGCAAAACTACTAGTTCCATCATTTTAAAATATTTTGAAACTTTGACGTAACCATTTCTTTTAAGGAAATGGTTTAATTTTTTTTTCCTGCCAGCCCTTTACCCTTGTGCTTGACAATCCATATTTGCTAAATTATTTTATTAAATCAGATACAGTATTCCCACATCTGAAGGCTGTACCTAAATATTCAAAATGCCATTTATATTTCTTTTAATACTGTCAAATTATAAGCTACTCCAGAACATTCATTTCTCTTACTTATGTTCTAATGATATTCATTACAACTCATTGAAATTACTTATAGTTAAAAGTGACATAATTTGAAGAATTTGCCTTACTCATGCAACTTGAAAAACTTTTTCTCTTGTAGTCTTTCTTTATAAAAATAGTGAAGAAAGAACAGTGTGCATATTTAAGGCAAATGATTTGTGGTACAGTATTAACATCTCATTTATTTACGCTAAATAAATAAAGCCAATTTTCAACCTTGAAAACAAAAGCATTATGCAAATTTGTTTATCAAATGCTATCCTAGAATTGTTGTATCAGTCCTATTGAATTTATTGTTCTGAACAGATGTTCATTAATGTTGCTCCAAGAATTTATAATACT
Organism: Laticauda colubrina; assembly: GCA_015471245.1. NCBI lineage: Eukaryota > Metazoa > Chordata > Lepidosauria > Squamata > Elapidae > Laticauda > Laticauda colubrina. The sequence goes on along the minus strand of BLBF01000026.1, from coordinate 1,890,539 downwards.
TATTTTAGTAAAAAACACTCATACTGGAGGATAGTTTGCTTGTGTGTAAAGATATCACAGTATTTAGTTGTATCTACCAACAATCTTGCTAGATTGTTATGTTATATATTTTGACTCTGATTTGAATTTGTTTAAAAAGCAAAACCGCTATATATAACAAGTAAAACATAAATTTACCTGCTGTAGTTTCATTCATTAGTCTCAGGCAATTTAAACCTGCCACTTGCACTGCTGCTATAACAGACCTTCTCTCGGCATCAGTAAAAAAGCTTGGGATCTGTGGAAAAATATTTTCTATTAATTTCACCTTATTCATCTTTCTAATGAATTTTCTACAAGTGGTTTATGACATTACAAAAACTTAAATTATAATCCCGAAATATGCAATTTAAATATATTTGTGCCAATTGATCCAATGTTTCAATATTAATAGACTAATTAAAATATATAAATTACACTTATTTCCAACGGATTAGTTTGGAATAATGTTAAGGCTCTGTGGGGCCCTAAGTCTACTTAGATCTCAATGCTCCAGAAAGGCATATATTTTAGCTGTACATATTTCCTATTTTCAACTGTTGTTTTTCCACAAAATGCCAGGTTGGGAAGAGAAAGGGAGCTGAGTATCAGTCTATATTTCAATAACAAGGATTGGTTCATGAATAGCCTTGCATAGATATGGGTAGTTCTTGACTTATGACCACAATTGAGCCCAAAATTTCTAGTGCTAAGTGAGACAGTAAAGTAACATTTGTTGAGTAAATTTTATCCCATTTTACAATTCTTTTTACAATTCTTGCAATTTTTTACACTTTTTACAATTGTACAATTCTTGGATAATTACAATTCTTGCCACAGTTGTTAAGTGAATTACTGCAGTTATCAAGTTAGTAACATGGTCGTTAAGTGAGTCTGGCTTTCCCATTGACTTTGAGTGTCAGAAGGCTGCAAAAGATGATCATATGACCCTGGATACTGTAACCATCATAAATATGAATTAGTTGTCAAATATTTGAATTTTGATCAAGTGACTCTGGGGATGCTGCAACAGTCATAAATGTGAAAAATGGTCATAAGACAGTTTTTTCAGTGCCATTGTAACCTCGAATAGCCACTAAATAAACTGTTATGAATCGAGGACTATCTATAATGTGTGGAGCAAGCCCCTCTACATGCAACAAATGTAAACTAATAAGCAATTAAGCAAACTAGGTGTAAAATGTAATGTATTATTTGGAAATTGGGTTTCTTGCAAAATGATGTTATCAATAATGTATGTGAGTTTCATGATGTGCTAGCCACAAACAATGAGAAGGAGGGGGCAATGTGAATTAATTTGCCTAAAAGCAGCCGATTTTCAACATATGTGATGAACACCCTAAACCTGAATTTAGGCAGTCTTCAGCTTATAAAGTGTCTACTATGTATGCAACTGTTTACACATTTCATTGTCAGTAATTGAGATATCAGAAAATATTGTGGAAAACAAAACTTTATTTGCTTATAATTTAATGTTATACATTGCCCAGAGTAATGAGATGAGCGGCAAACAAACCAAATCAAATAAATAGAGCTGCCTTTCCAGGAACATGTTATAATCTAATAATTACATGTTATATAACATTATTACTTTATAAGTATACCATTATAAAAACTTACGGAAATGACACAATCTGCTACAGGTTTTTTAAGTGCACTTTCTGATGTCTCCTTAAGCTTAACTAATAGCATACCAGTAACTTGTTCAATAGCAAATAATCTGTCTTCATCCAAATATCGTACCTAGAGTTTTAAAAACACCCAGATAAATTAATAAGTAATTAGAATACATAGTAGGCACTCATGCTGACAGAGATGTTAAACTCATTATTTTTTCCAGCAACCTCTATTTGGTGAGATACATAGAACAAGGGTCCCCAAACCTCAAGCCATGGCCCACTATCAGGCCTTGGCCTGTTCAGAACCAAGTGGCAGGTGAGTGCTTGAGCAGCTCCACTTGCACAGGCAAGTGTGTACATCTGTGCAGCTCCATTTGTGCAAGTAGTGAGTACATGTGCCTACCATTCTCGCAAATAGAGCTGCACCTACATTCACCTGCTACTTGTATTGAATTATTCCCTCTTCCCCCTTTGTCAGTCTGCAAAGCTGGAAAGGTTGGGGAACATTGTGTTAAAAGGACCAGATCTTAAACTGTATTGTTCTGTGTATTCTGATATCACAAGAGAAGATACCATGCTCACCTTTACTCCTACACTCCCATTAGGTAATTTCTGAAGCTCATATGGCAGTTTCTCTTTTTCAGACTTTATAAAGGGATCATTAAATGCTCTCCCATGCAGCTTTTTAAATCCATGTAATGTATTCTTAATATTTGTGATCATCTGTCAAAATAATGTGAAGGTATTAATTTTGCATGTTCATATTAAAGTTACTTTCATCTTACAGGTTTTCAATAGTTTTATTAATATATTAGTAAAAGCAACATTCCATTCTTATTATGCATTTATAATTCCTTAGTACTGTAAATAAGATTTTATTTTATGCAAGATAAAAATACTTAATAGTGTTCACTGGTGATAATATTATCAATGCTTTTGATTTAAAAGTTTTGTGAATAAATTTTCTGATAAAATGTTAAGAACTGCTGCTGAATAAAATGATAACTTTTGAAATAATTATATACTTATGTTTACCTGGCTTTTTGCTGCATTTCCAATAGTCCGGGCTTTGGATCCCAAAGATATACAAGCTCTGAAAAACAACAGATACTCTATAAACATGAATGGAGAAATCAAATTGTTATTGATAGGACTGTAAAAGATTAATCAATTTGAAAACAGAACAAATGTGAAAGTGGTGATGTTAAAGGAAGAAGGTAACTTGATTCCACAGAGCAGAGAACCCAACTACAAATCATAAGCAACCTGTTTTCAGAGACAAATCGAATCTCAACAATATTTTTTGACCTTCAGAAAATCAAAAATGACAATACAGAAAGTAGAATTTTCAAGGATTTGTATGAGAATCATCAATGTAAGTCACTGATAAGTTGCAATGGCACTTAGACTTATATACCACTTCATAGTACTCTACAGCCTTCTCTAAGTGGTAGAGTCAACACATTGCCTCCAACAATCTGGTTCCTCGTAAAATAAATGTTTTAACTGAACTAGATTTAAGGATAATCATGAATTATTGAATTTTAAAATGTTTGCAAATTATCCAAGATCCTAAAATTCAAAGCCACAAGTTAAATTCTTATTATTTATTTCTTTATACAACACTGTAAATTCCAGGAGCATAAAACAGCTACCAGTTGTAGTAAAATAGCCTCTTCCTTATAATAAAGACTTATAAGGCTAAGTGAAAGATCAGTTATTTTGAAGTTGTTTTTCTCATTTTTGGAATACTAGAACACAATGAATGTGGCCTGATCCAACAAATACATATATTCATTCTCTCTTTCTCTCAGACACACACACACACACGTTTTTGTATACCCAATTCATTATCAGTTTTTGCTCAATTTAAAGAGCAAAAAGGTCCCCTGCTGTTCTCAGTCTTCATTGATGACCTGGGTGATCTCTGTGAGAATGCCCTATATCTGTATACTGATGACTCCACCCTGTTCTGTGAAATTAGATCATCAGGAGAAGCGGAGCCAGTTAATGCAAGCCTAAACAGAGACCTGGAAAACATGAAGCAATGGGCTGATAAATGGAGGGTGTCTTTTAAGCCAGCCAAGTGCAAGGCTCTAACAATATCAAGAAAGAGACAACCATCGAGGGTAGACTTGCACTTTGGAAACACAAAAATCACCGAGGTAGACGAACTGGAGATACTGGGCATCACGGTTGACAAGAAGCTCACCTGGAATAAGCACAGCAGGAACATTTCGTCCAGAGCTGGACAGAGACTTGGTGCTCTTAGGAGGGTAGCATCTAAACTGGATGCCCCTGGGAGAGCCACAGTGTACAAGGCCCAGATAAGAAGTATCATGGAATACGCCTCTCTGTGCTGGCTGAATGCATCTCCTACAGTACCTCAACTACTTGATCTTATACAGAAGAAGGCCCTATGCATAATCAGAATAAATGAGGACGAGGCACACTCCAACATCAATATTCCTTCGCTTCACCATAGACGTCAAGTTGCAGCTGCAGTTGCCCTGTACAAAATGCAGACGGGCCTCTGCCCTCAAGACCTGAAAAAGCTGGTTCCCCCACCTTATACAATGAGAAGAACAACTCGCTCTAGTGTGTCAACTCCAAGGCATGCTCTTGTGGAACCCAAGTCCAGAACACACTCAATTGGCAGGAGTTTTGTACACACTGCAGTCAGAGTCTGGAACAGCTTACCAGAAGACATTGTAGGCATGATTAGTGACAGAGGGTCTCAGTCATTCAAGAGTCGCGTCCACAACCACCTTCTGCAGATTGTATAGTATATTATTTATTAGGCCCCACTTTTTTCTTTTTGTCATTATTCTTCTCTTAAGCTGCTGTGAACCCTTGATTAGGCCATGAGGTTGTCATGTATAGTGCACAGCATTGTATGCATGATCTTGATACTTAGTGTCACCGCCTTGTGGACTATTGTTCACAATAGCATGTATAATAATAATAAAAAAATAATAGCTGGAATATTTTCAATTGTTTTTCAAAGGAACAAAGAACACAAAATAAATGTGTGCTTTTGATTACATAAATTTACAATTCTGCTAAATCTACAATGAGATGATACCTATCTCCTGGTTGTAACCCATAGAAACAGAGAAGAGTGAACAGGTTCTACCAATTTCTGCAATACTGTACAATCATCTATGCATCATCTCTTTCTTCCCAAGTACCACCCTGTTGATAGTTAAGTGAGGCAATAGAACAAGAAGTTACATGCAGGGCAAAAGGAAAGATTGCTACAAAAACAGAAAAGATGAAATACTGGCCAAATTCTTTTATCCTGTGTATCCTCTCACGTAAGCATGCTTATTTCAAAGGTTGATCTGCAAAACTGGGACATATTACTGTGACCTGAATTGCCCTCAGTTATAATACTTTTAACTGAAAAGACACATTACAATTATTTTGAGCTTCAGAAAGAAATGCTAAATCATGGAATTATTTGCAGAAAGTTAAAGGTGCTTTTGTTTGAATGCTATTGTGATGGATGAAAAATGGCAATGGACAATAGTAAAAAAATAATGTGGGATTAGTAGATATCATGATCTTCATAATAGGAGTTCTTTTAGGTATCAAATCATAGTTTTTAACAGAGTACAATGTTTTAGATGTGCAATTCTCCTTTTTTAAAAAAAAGAAATAAGATGAGAAATGAGATCAGAAGAACAAAACAACACAACAATGGTTGTGTTGAAATAAATAGAAATGTTTCAGTTGGCTCTTATGAAGGCTCATAGCGAATTAGTTCAAACTGAAGACTACTGCTAAAGCCAAAAACTTATTAAAGTGAAAAAAAGAAAAATCTTTCTGGAAAAGAGAGAAATCTTATTTCTCCAAAGCAAATCCTCCAAAACTCTTATTTGATGCAAGAGCAGGATTCTGGAAGTTGGAATTCTAACATAGTTGGATATCGTCAGCACTGATGAGAGGAAAGATTCAGCACTAAGACACATGTTTTGTGTAAAAAATAGTGCCAAGAAAATGCCAAGCCTTTCTAAGTAAGCCTCATCAAGACACTTCTGGAAAAGTTAGTTTTATCTCAACCTAATGATCTTCCACATTTGGCAGTTATAAACCTATTTGTCTTCCCCAGCAGGACCAGTTAAAGAACCAGTTGGAGTTCAGATACACCCAGCTGACTCAAAGCTGAGCAATGGTTAATTTGACAACACCGAACTACCTCAGTACAGGATCTATGCTCCATGCTGATACATAGCAGCTTCTTTTCCAAGTGTATACATGACAATGAGCCACGATTTAGGATGTCGTGTGAACCCACCTACTATGGCTTTGTAAACTATAATAACAGCTCATAATCCAGAGAGAGAGAGAGAGAAGCTTGTAATTCTAACCGGCCCTTGCCCAACCTCGCAATTTCCAGATAAGCAGAGCAGCACCGGTTGTGGGGGAAAGCTCTTTAAAAGATTTCATGAGGCGGAGGCTGCCGGGGAAGAAGCCAACGGAAAGAGCACGAGCCTCCGTTGATCCCTCCGGAGCGGAGGCTGTCGCCCAAAGCCGGACAGGAAGGCTAAGACTCACGGGGTGCAGCGGTCGCTGTACTCATTGGCGATGGTCTCGATGCCGCCCCTCCGCGCCACCGCGATGTAGCAGTTCTGAAAGCCCAGGTCGATGCCCACCACAGACATGACTGCGGCGGGTGCGGTCCGTTTTCTTCCTCACCCCTCCCTCCGCGTTACCGCGGCGGGCCCCCGCGGGAGAGTGCTCGCGGCGGGGAGACGGCACCTCGGCGAGTCGCTCGCTCGCTCGCTCGTTCTGTTACTGCGGAGCAACAACCGCCAACCGGCACTTTCTCTCCTCTGCGCAGGCGCGGCTCGTTGCCAAACGAGGACGACGCGAAATTCCGAGCTGGGCTTCGGCAGTTTCCGCGTCCTCGCTTAGCCTCCAGGAGTTCGAGAAAGATCTGGAATCCGAGTGAGAAGAATGCGAAAGAGGCTTGTCTCGGTCGCCCTCTAAGGGCCAGAGTCCGGAACTGCGACTACTGTCGGAGGTTCTGTTCTCAAATACTGTCAACAGAGGCCCAGGCCGGGAGAAGCACAGAATATGGTTATGGACCAATTTGAAGTCATATAGCCAAAAATTATTAACATCCTACAAATAGTTTACTTCCCCTGTATTTTGCATCCCACATTCCCGGATTGAATAGAACCCAAGAAATATGAAATCAACACCGAAAGAATAGATTGTTAAAGAAGATGAACAGTACATATGTCAGAAGAAATAGAAATGTGAATAATTGTGATATTTGTTTTTATTTAAAGATATGAATACCTGCTCATCTTAAGACCAGAGTCTGGGTGGCACATGATCAAAATAATGTGTGGGTGTGTTTGTGTGTGTATGTGTGTGAAGAATGAAAACAGTACAATGGGGGAACTGATTCTGGTCAGATTCTGACCAGTTCCGGAGAGCCAGTAGTGAATACCAGAAAATACCACCTCTCATTGGAGGTTTTACCGTGTCCTTTCCCTGCCACGCCCACAGAACCAGTAGTAAAAAATAATAATAATCTGAATTGATCATCTTACATTGTAAATGAGCAGCATTTACAAGAAATGAGTACAGAATATGTACGCTGGTAGATAATTATACACTATCAAGTTGATATCAATTCTTGGTGACTATATAAATAGCTTTTCTCCAGGACAATCCGTCCCTTGCTTGAACTTTCAGGTCTTCCAATGGTGCAGTTGTAACAGAGTCAATCTATTTTTCTGCTTGGTTGTCTTCTCTTTCCTTTCACCTTTCTCAGCATTACAGCTGCTTGGGAACTAGGTCTTTGCATACTGTGTTTAAAATAAGATAATTTATGTTGAGGTGTGCCTGGATCAAGAATTCTGGATGTATTTGTTCGATAAACCATTGGGGCTTTTTTGGACTGCCGCAATATTCTCTTTTATCCAGCATTGTATTTCAAAGATATCAACACTCTCCATATCCTGCTTCTTCAAAATACAACTTTTGCTTCCATAGTGTCAGAGGGAATAACATAGCTTGTAGTATTTTAATATGTATCCTAGGTTTCCACAATTGGTGCAACTCTACAATTGGTGCATATTGTACAAAAATACAATATTCTCCCCTCAGCCATCTTTTCGTGTTCTGGAGAAAATAAACTGTGAACAGGTAGAAGGCTGTGACTTTGCTGATAACCCACAGCTTTCGGTAATGGGTTTTGCTTCAGATTCTGTTTTCCTGACGCTTTGCATTAAATATTTTTCTTAAATGGGAATTGTTATTGTATAACATCTTTGACTTACAACCATCAATTTAATGATTTGAAGTTGCAATAGCCTTGAAAAAAATTACATAACCTATCCTCAAAACTGATTGTCACCCCCACTTGTTTACATAATCACAATTTGGGCACTTGGCAATCAACTCACATTTATAGAAACAGAAAATTGATGGCAGAAAAAAAACCTAGTGGTACATCAAATCTATCCTTTTGCTCATTCTTTGTATTGCCAGTTCAAGTTTGCAATATTTTCACACTCAGTTAAATCTGTATCAGGGCTGTCAAATTCTCAGCCCGTGGGCCAGATGTGTCATATGCTGGCTCTGTCCCCACCCAGTTTAGTGAATGGGGAAAAAGTCCTGATACATGATATGATGCTGCAAGTTTGACACCCCTGATCTACATTGTCTGGATCGTTTGTTCAATCGTGTTACGTAATATATTCAACATCAGAAGAAATGTTGCCTCTTCCTAAATGAATACATATACCCTAAGAATGATGCGAATTGGAGGTGTCAAGGTTTAGTCAAATTATTTTAATCCAGAAAAAGATGGACCTAAGAGAGACATATACCAAGTGAACATACATCATATTGGGCTCTTGCACCCCAATCTATGTTTACTAGGAAATAAGCTCTTTACTGGGGCTATTACTTTTGAGCCACAATTAGATATAGCAAATGCTATCTAACTCTTTACTGCCCCTTTTTTAAATCAAACAATTACTGTCTTATAGCGTAGTTTGATTCTAATATGGCACTAGCAAGATGCTATCTGTAACTAATTTAATAGAAGTACTTTTTTGTAAACTCTGTCTTCCCTGAAGACACCCTATGGCCACAGTTTCAAAAAAAGACTTCAAAGCACTCTTCAGCCGTGGTGGTTAATAAAAGTTTCTCTACAACTCTTTGTCAAGTATCCTTTCAAGGTGCAAGTGAGGAAGTTATTATGACAGGCATTTGATCTTTCCCAAAATGTAATGTTACATACTTTTTCATACTAAATTTAGGAGAAAACAATTCCAGTCCTTATTAGATTAAGTTCTGCAGTATTATACTCCTTATCTGAGGTAGTGTTTATCCTGATTATTTGGATCCATATAATTTTCCTAATTATTAAATTCTACATAATGAAGACTTCTAAAATGTGTGGATGAAATTGACCAAATAAATGTTATTTCCTAATATTTGGCTAAGAATTTAAGGAATCTTTTCTGGCAGATGTCTTCTCAATTCTGATTCTATTAATCTATTCTACTAATATCTAGGCTATTATTTTTCAGATATTTGCTTCTAAAAATCTGATACAGCAATTAACAGTGATATTATTTTCTTGAATGGGTATCATCAATAGATTTTTTTTCTTGTCTTCTAGTTTATGGGTGTCAGCTTAAATGTGCTTGTAGTTTTAAATCTTAGAGGTTCGGATAACTACTTAAATTATGTTCATAATTTTCATAAAGTCATTTGAACCCCTTCCCACCTCCAGATCAGCATCAATTGACATTAAGCAGGACACTATTGAAAAGATCACTATGGTGACAGAAACATCAAGCTTTCTCTGCAGATTACAATCTTTACTATCTGTTTTACACTGATGACTTTTACTACGCAACATTAATTTATTGCTTTAGAAAGGCATAACTGAGATTCTTACATAGTATTAGATTCCTTCACCTAAATATGCCCAGCTTTTGCTTCAATACACATTCTTTTTTTTTCTCTTCTGTGATACTGCAAAAGGCTAAATTTGTCTTCTAGCAAGAAACTCCTATTATTACTTTGCTACAGAACATTACAGTACATTCATTCTAAGATGCCCTTAATTCAAACTATTGAACAAAATAATCTGAATAAATTTGCATTAACGGGGGCTATAATCTGTCTAAATTTTATTTAGCTTTGCCTGGAAAAGCTCTTATTTCTTACTAATAAAAAAAGTTTAAACTCCAATGTAAATTACTGGGTTTGGCTCGGAACAAACTCATTTGTCTACTATGATAGGCAACTTTAGCTAGGCAATTCCATATTTGTCTCTCCCTCTTCCTCCCAAAGAATTGCTTATCTTCAAGATGAAATCCAGAAATCTTGATTTTGAAGGTAAAGATAACTTTCCTTTCCTGACTCAAGGAAAAGACTGGAAAGGGAAATATAGGCAAAAGCCTTTTGAAAGTAAAAACTAAGTAAATGTAACCTTTAAATTGCTTTAAAATCATAAAGAGGAAATACTACTGACTTGTTACAAAGTGGAATACTAATTAATAAATCAATATTTAAAACAATAAGACTTTTGTCTCTACATGTGCAATGCAAGCCATCAGTGGGTTTAGTCAGATGTTCGGCCTACTGAAGGATCAATATGAAGGAATTCCTTGATTTTGTCATAAAGGACTAGCACCAATGCACCACCTGTCCCACGAAGAACATTTGAAAATGCCCCACGAAAAAAGGCTTTTATTCCTTCCTGGCCATATATCTTGATAAAGCAGTCAATGGTTCCTTTATATTGGCGTTCAGTCTCTCCACTCTGAATTCAAAAACATTCAAATATAACCAAAGTTAATGCAAACCATATACACTTGATAAATAGTAAATAATTATTCTGTAATATTTGCTTCACTGAATTATAGAGATACTACTTCAAATGTTGTCTTTGTTAAGAACTTAATGAGAATATATTTTTCTGAAGTAGGCTTTTGCTAATACACTTAAAATGTCTATGATTTTCCCATAAGGTTTTCTGTAAACTTCAGACTTAAATGAGATCACTTCAAAGGAAATTTTAAAAACTGCTAATTTAAAAATTGCTAGTTTTTAAATGTCTGGTTTTGGTGCAGTGTTCATTAATTAATTTTCACGGTTTCTCATTATTGGTAAATATCAGTCTGAGTTGATTAAATTTTAAATTCTCCTAAATTCCTGTTGAGAAGGGATGCTATTATTTGAGAGGCTGCCACAAAGAAGAGGGAGTCAACCTATTTTCCAAAGAATCAGAAGGTAATACAAGAACCAATGGATGAAAACTAATCAAGGAGTGAAACAACCCAGAAATAAAAGATAAATTTCCTAATGGCAAGAATAATCAACCAGTGGAATGGCTTGCCTTCAGAACTCGTAGGTGCCCCATCACTGGAAGCTTTTAAGAAGAGACTGGATAGCCATTTGTTTGAAATTCTATAGATTATTCTGCTAGAGCAGGAGATTGCACTAGATCCAGGTCCCTTCCAATTCTGTCATTCTATGTTCTATGTTTTTGCATCAACTGATTATAATTCTGCAATGTATATCTAAAAGATGTTTAAATGTTAGCTCTATAATAAATTAAAAAACTGAAAGACAGTTGTGTTTTTTTATTTTACAAAAAACAGATTTTATCCAAATTTATGTATTTATGTATTACGAATCATTCATACAAAATACATGTACATACATATCCTTAACTTCCATCTCTTGCATACCATCCTCAGCCACCCTTTCAAATATCTCAAACATATACAAAAACTATTGAGGACGAAATTTACCAATTCATCAAAATGTATTATTAGCTAATATTGACTCATATTGTTTTGATTCCAACTTTGGCGATAAAGAATCTAATAACTGCCAAAATAATTGGATACAACACATGATAGAAAACCATATTTTATTCTGAAATTCCAATGTTAGCTATGTCAAGGTTGTCTACAAATTATAGCTAGGTTATAAATATCAATATCCCCATTTGAAGTTATAATTGCGTACGAGGTATAGACCAATGTGTATGTCATATACACAAGCTACCTTAGTAACAGAATGCTTGCTTGCAGAAGGTTCCAGAATCTCTGTAGGTGTAAAAAAGATTCCTGCTGAGATTCTGAAGAACTGTTGCTCAAATAAGTAGACAATATTTAGTTAGATAAATATTGTTAGTTAGACCTATGGCTTTATTCAGCATTATATTTTAATATCACATTTTCTGATTAAAGAAGAGATATATGAAACAAGTAGTATCAAAACAGAATGAGGTAGCCCTGATAGTCACAAGGACATTCACATGTGTTATAGATGAATTGCTTACTTGCATCATCATGCGTCTTCTGACAGTGTCAAATGGATAGGAGAGTATCCCAGAAAATACCGTTACCACTTGAGCGATTGCAAAAGATAAAAGGAATGGGGTTTCTTTCGGATTTGGTAGCATTCCCTAAGAAGGAACAGAAAAATTAATCATTGGCTTGTATTCAAATATTTAAATTTAAGCATGAATGAAGTCATATTTACATAGAAAAAAGTTATATCCGTTTCAGAGTTTTTTGATGAATCATTTTACATTGAATTAATTTAAAATATTTTTCATCTTACGTTTTAGGGTGTCAGACAAATTAAACAGGAAGAATGTTTCATATGAAAAACTAAGATGCAATATAGCTAGATGCTCAGATGCTCACTGTGGTCCACTGGTGAGATCAAAACCTCAAATCACATTTATCTATATGCAACAATTTTGCCAAATTTTAGGTAAAAATAAATGTTCATCAAGAGTCATTTTAAAGGTTGAATCAATTGCATTTATATTTCATTGTTTTTGTGCTTTTTGAATACTTTTTAGAAAGTATATTATTAAGTCAGTCATCATCATCCATTTATTCATACTAACTGGATTACATAACTGAAGACAGTAATAACTAAAACTTATTTTTAAATAGTGCACAGAGAGAAAGTGTATTCATAACATTAGCAGAATCAGCAACCATTCTAATTTTAGCTGAAGTAAACATACTACCCCCCTCCCAATGTCTTCTGCTTCAAGTTGGTGGTTATGTCTTTCTGAGAAAGATGAACCAAGTCCACCAAGAGTATATATTGCCAGTAGAGTGATTCAAGCTATAAATTTCATCACACCTAGCTAGCTAAAGCAAGCAGACTCTTACACAAGCAGCAGAATTACACAACAATGCGAAAGTTGAATAATCATTTTACTGGCAATGACAAATGCATAATTTTATATTGCATGGAAGAAAGAAATGGTAAACCACTCTTATGCGCTACCAAGAAAATTACATGGATAGATAAAAAATAATTGATGAATGATTGATTATGGATATTCCCTTACAAAAACCTCTAGAACAAAAGAAGTTAGATCAGCTCTCCAGTTGTTACCAAGTCAGAAGACTAGAGGAAGTCACAGAATAACTACAAAAATATAGTAAGCAGACATAGAAGAATTAATCCAATTTTAACTAAATTATGCCAGCAAATATGGAGAACAATCTAGAGACTAAGAGATTGGAAGATGCTAATCTACATAGCTATGTCAAATAAAGATTTAACAAAATCTGCAAAATATCAAATAATATTCTTACTTAGCAAAATAATGCTTACAATTGTTCAATATAGCTTAGACCATATATTCAAAGGGAAATATCAGAAATTCAAGCTGATTTTAGAAAAGTCTGAGGAACATGAGACATTAGTGCTGGTGTACCTTGAATAAGTGAAAAAAAAACAAAGAAAACTGGAAAAGAAGTCAAGCTGTGATTAATTAATAGATGTCATTGATTATAGAAAGTCTTTCAGTTGTGCCAACTACAGTATATCAAGTTATTGAATTATCTTAGAAAATAGGAATCTAGAATATGTCACGTAGAGCTTACACATAAGAAAGAAATCAACAGCCCAGATGGAACATGGTGGAATATATTGACTCCAGGATGGCAAAGGAATGAAATAAAGCTAATACATTACATAAATTATCATATAAAACATGTATAATAAATATAGCATATCAAATTCAATGTTTTTGAAAAAATGAGTTTAAAAAACTTACTTTTATGGTGTCATAACATCCAAAATAAGATGCTCGATATACAATAATTCCCTGTACTGAAACACTAAATCCTTGGTATAGACCAGTAATTCCATCTTTTCTAGCAATTTTAACAATACAATCAGCTAGACCTTTGAATTGTCTCTCAGAGGGACCTTAAAAATGAAATTAAAATTTAATTTTAACAAAATTAAAACAGAAAATTTTCAAAAACATATTAAAATATTCAAGCATAGTAGTCATTTTGTAAACAATTTCCTCAGCCAATAGATGTTTCTATCCCTATGTGGACAGATTGCCATATCTATGAGAAATCAAAGTCACTTTTGTAGATGAATCAAGTAACTATATTTTGTTTGGTGAATTTGTAGTCTATATATTCCATCTCTTCTGCCAAGTTCCAGAAGAAACATGTTGATCCCAAAACCAAATCAGAGGTAACTCAGAATTTATTTATTTATTTAATTAAATTTCAGGGCCAACCAACTTCAGGGTAGTTTACAGATAAAGAAAGAATACATACAAAAGGAATACCACTGAGTGGAAGAACACCAAACCTTAAACCAAATCAAACCACACCAAATCTTCCAGTTGTGCTTCGAGCGCCTCAATTTGTTTTAGGTCATCCCGAGAATAACGAGATGTAAGGTGTTCGTCTGGGACCCATATAGTGAGGCAATCTGCTTGTACCATCAGCGTCCTTTGGGCTGCCTTACAAGCGATCCTATCTGCTTTATCATTCCCTCTTTATATGTCAGAACACCCCTTTTGATGTCCTTGGCAGTGGATGACGGCAACCTTTTTAGGGGCCCATACACTCTCCAGGAGGCGCAGTATCTGGGGGCCATACTTGATGTCCTTGCCTCCTGCTGTAATAAGTCCTTTCTCCCTGTATAGGGCACCATGGACTTGTACAGTGAGGAAAGCATATTTAGAGTCTGTATATATGTTGACACATTCACCTCTTGCAAGCTTCAAAGCTCTGGTCAATGCATATAGTTTGGCCAATTGGGCACTCGTGCCTGGAAGGAGAGGTTCAGCTTCCCAGATATCGTTTAAAGTGACTACCGCATACCCTGCCCGTCTAATCCCATCCTGCACATAACTGATACCATCCGTATATAGAGTACACTTTGGGGAAGGAAGAGTTACATCAGTCATGTTGGGGCAGCTGGCATATGTTTCCTCAATCATCTGGATACAATTATGAGTGGTTTCCAAGTCTGATTCAAGCAGTAATGTAGCAGGATTTAATGTGTTGGATAGTATAATGTTGATCATAGGGTTAAACCCAGGTATTTCAGCATTCGCGGGTTGGTTAGCCACAGATGGCCTTTTGTTTCCAGAACAGCTCTAAGAGCATGGGGAGTATAAACGTCAAGCTTCTGTCCAAAAGTCAATTTGCTTGCTTCCTGTGTTAAGAGCACAGTTCCAGCCACAGCTTTAAGGCAAGCAGGCCAGCCTTTTCATTATCAAGCTGTTTGGAGAGATAAGCTACAGGCCGATGCCATTTTCTGAGTGAGGATGCCCACTGCCACATTCTATTTGGTGTTTACAAACATCTGAAACAGTTTTTCCAAGTCTGGGAGGCCCAAGCTGGGGGCCTGTCGTAACGCTTCCTTTAGCATTCGGAAACTTGTGACTTTCTGTATACCCCACTGCAACGGCTCCTTATCCTGTCCTCCAGTGGCTTTGTAAAGGGGCTTGGCAATCAGACTAAAGTTGGGGATCCATATACGATAAAAGCCAGCAGCCCCCAGAAAGCCTCTGAAGTCTCTCTTAGTTTTTGGTGTGGGGAGCTGACATGTTGCCTCCTTGCGTTCATGACCTAAAGTTCATTTCCCCTGCTCTAAGTCATAGCCCAAACATCGAATTCTTTCTACAACCAGCTGTGCTTTTTTCTTAGATGCCTTGTATTCCAGGTCTTGTAAGAGGTATAACAACTTGTCAGTGTTTTGCCAGCAGTCATCCTTTGTGTGGCCTGTAACTAGCAGATCATCCACGTACTGCAGCACCACATCTGGAGGGGGCTAGTCAAGGCTTCCAAGTCCTTAGCTAAGGTGGCCGCAAACAGGGTGGGTGAGTTCTTAAATCCCTGGGGCAGCCGCATACACGTATATTGTTGTTTACGGCCTGTTAAGGGGCTTTCCCATTCAAAGGCAAAGAGGTGCTGTTTGCAATCATGTACAGGGAAAGAAAGCATCCTTTAAAGAAAGCATCCTTTAAGTCTATAACTGAAAACCACCTAGCGGTCTGGGGAATATGATTATCTGTATGATATAATTTGTTAAAATCTGCAAATATGACTATTAAGAGAATATGTATCATACAAAAATGATATTAAAATATGGAGAATGATACAAAGTAATATATGAGAATATCAAATAACAAAAGCTAATACATGTAATAATATTAAATTAGATAAGAAAATTGATAATATGAATATTATTGATAATATAATATAAATTAGGGTCATGTTTGTTATTGAAATGCTAAATGACCTGGAACCACACTGTTCCCCCAGTGATGAATGTAAAGAAAAAAAAAATATTTTTTAAAAAGTAAAAGCTAAATATGCTTCATCTAATGAGATTTATATACAGGCAATTCAAAGTTTTAAATATCAAGTTTTGATTATATCTTGAGTATTGATAGTACAGCATATAGAAACTAAAATAGCCAGGTGAGCTTTAAAATATTTTTTAATATGTAGCACCTTACCTTTGCCAATGTCAGCACCCAATCGAGTTCGTGCAAAGTCTAAAGGATATACTACACAAAGTGAAGTAGCCCCAGCTGCTCCACCAGCAGCCAGATTTGAAACGAACCATCTTATAAACTGTAATAGAAATAGTGTGCTCCATTCAAAATCAATATTGCGTTCAAGCCCTTTTTTTGCTCATGAATATCGCAACTACTGTAATGTGAGAGGACATTAATTTTATGTATGTTTAAATTCAAATAAAAGCAAATGGCCAATATTTTAGGGAGTTTGGATGGCAAAATTACCGGTTATACATATTCACAATATCCCTTCACTTCAACCAATGTCAATTGTTATAAATAGAAAATAGTGTCCAAAATAATTTTGATTGTAGATACCTTACCTTACAACACATTTTCTTAAAGAAACCACCCTGAACTCTGTGTGTTAAAATGGAAGTAGCCTAATTATTTACTTTTAAAAAAGTATTCTGGATTAACTTCTTTGAAAAGTATTGTATTTAAAGTTTTAGATTCAAATGTATGTTTCATTTGTGCCATTAAACAAGGCAACTCTTATTTCATTCAAATGAGTGTGGTAGTTTTGCAATATATTTTATTAAAATACACCTTTTAGTGTTTTTATTTACCACTGAAGTTTAGTTATTTTAACTTTCATTCATTATACTCCATTATATTATGGAGTAAATGGCAACATTTACTGAGTTTGGCTAATCTCAAAGATTACGAGTGTAGACTCCTTCTATTCTCAGATCTGCAATCAAGAGAAAACTAAGGGCTGCAGGTTAGCAGAAACCAGATAAGTGATTTGTGAGAAGTTAATGGTAAAATGCTGCTGTGTTGTTGCCAAGAAAATGGCATGGGTATGTTCATATTTAGGCATCAAGAGTTCTGATCACTGGAAAGAGACATTGCCACAAGATCTCTCTTTCAGAAAAGTATCATGTTCTCTAGAGTAATAAATTAAGAATTAATTTGTCTCAGGTTGACAGAAGATGAACATATAATATAAAATATTGAAGATTAATTAAGGTCATTTGCAAGTGATTATAAACAAAAGAACCTTAAATGTAAAAAAAGTATTTGCTATTATAAGACTGCATAAGACTAACTGAAGTTCTGAACCCTTTTTTTGTTGAATATTCATGCCTACACACTCTCTCACAAATTTCCTTCTTTCATTTTCAAGTGGTCAAGCAAGTATCTATCTGGGATTTCTAACTTGCTGACATTCCAACACATCTAGAAAAGATTAAGTAGAATATTGCTGTTATACAACAGGTGTTAGAACACTGAAAAAATAAACCAACATATTATTGGGTGTTAAGTATTACAAGTAACACCTCAGCAGTTACTAATATAATAATTGAATTAATCCTTTATTTAAAGGATAAAACTGCATTTTATGAATTCTAAACAGGATTCCACAAAAAGAAGCTAAGGTCAAATCCAGGGAAGGATCCTGCTGATGATAAGAATAAAAAAAAAGTATATACCTATTTTTTTTCCTGATGGGCATGACTGATAAGTGTTAATCAACTCAGGAGATGCTTACAGTAATAATAGCCACAACAAATCCCAGCCAATGCCCATACAATGCCCATAATCAATATACAATGCCCATAATCATTCAAAAGAAACCCATATCTCCAGTACTTCTTAAGATTAAAACAAACAAAAACTTTTAGAACAAACCTTTATTAAATCAGACTTACCTGTGTATCTTTATCAACTCCAGACATGAAAATCTGCTTGTATTTGTCCTTAAAGGCAAAGTTTAGGGCTTGAGTTGGGAAATATCGAATAACATTGGCAAGATTGCCACGCCAGTAACTGAGAAATCCTATAAATAGAAGATTTTAAAATGCATAGGATCCCTCATTTTAAATAGTTTAAAATTACACGACTATACTTTATTATTGAAAATTTTTCAATTTATTTCAAGTCTAAACAGTTGAAATAAATTGAAAACATTTCAAAAATTAAGTTAATAGTGAACAACTTTAAAACTGATAGTGTTTCCAAAGTCAATACTTAACTTTTGAATTATAGATTATTCTAATCTTAACTATTTGATAACTATGCAGTGGAAGCTTAGGTCTAGGACTCAGATAAAAAATGGCAACAAAATTAATTGATAATTTAAAGACCACAAGTAAATCTTCTTTGTTGGCAGTTGATGTGTAAAAAGGAAGTTTGCTTTATTGTGGCAATTGCTTCCATTCTAAAATTACAGGTTTTTAAAGAAGCATTTGATACTATTTAATATACTACTGTTCATCATATATTTTATTATTATTTATTGAAAATATCAAACTGCATTTTATATATTTGAATGCTTAATAATTCTTTATTGCCAAGCTAAAAAAAGGCAGCCCTCATTCAATTATGCTTGCCAGTTTTCAAAAAATACTATATTCAACAAATTCAAGCAGAATAACAATGTCTGTCATACTAGCTATTCCAAGTCCCAGTTGTCAGACAATGCTTAAAATCTCTAAACTATATAAATCTGATGGCGCTCTAGTATTTTTTCCCCATAAAATGCTACTGAATTTGATCTGCTGCAAATTACTTCCAAACAACAGCACCTCATTCCTAGTCTGATTGATTTCTGTTTGCAAACTAAATTAAGACTACAATCTAAAATATTCAGAATGTTAATTTTTACATAAAGATTCCACATAAGAGATATACAGAGAGAAAGATGGGAGTGGGGAGATAATTTATTGGCTTAGGCATGGAAAGAACCCCTTATTATTAGTTTCGAATTCAGTATATTCCAACCATGCTGATGAAATATTAGATATTATTTACTAAAGTTTTAGATTTATTATTTTAAAACATCACTGCAACATGAAACCATAAGGACAAGCCATTAAAAACTTGAGTATATTGGATCACATCATACATACACACAGATACACACGACACATACAATGGCAGAACATCACAAAAATTTCCAGAGAGCAAAAGATATTTTGCAGACAAATGTGCTATGAGATATTACTTGAAAAGTTATATTCTTCTTGAGTTCTGTAATGGAAAAATTATCCTCAGTAACATTTAAAAGTGAATAAATTCATATTCTGCTAATTCTGTTACTAGATTTTTTGGAAAAATTAACAGGTTATCGAGATCCTAAACTATTTAATCACAAAAGGAAGAAAACACAGCTGTTGTTTTCTTATAAAAAATCAGGGCTGGAATTACTAAATAATAAAAAAATAAAGGTTACAATCCCATGCACTTGGCAGTAAATTTTATCTTACTCAGTGGGCCTTATGGATACGGTATATCCATACGGGAAATTTATATTAATGTTATTTGTAGAATTTAGTACATCACTATTTATAATTTTATCAATAGCCTCTACATTTACAATAATTACAGACCAGCAATCAATCCCATGCATTCATGGCAAAGATTCAATTGAAAACTGGCAGGTAAGCTTATAATATATTCAGAATTATTTCAATAAGATGACTGATGTTTAAAGAATTCATATACATTCAAACTAATTCATCACCACTAGGCTAAGATTATTATACTGCAGTTTGGAGAAATGTAATTAGGCCAGTTTGAAGAAATGGAATTAGGGCATGCAAGTGTAGGTAACCTAGGTTTTGCTAGATGTTTTTACTATAATTTTCACTCTCCCCGTTCACAGATTGGGTGCTGTATAGACACCATAATACCAACTACCTACTGTAAATACCATGCTTTTAAGTCCTATTCCATAGCTGGTAGTCAAGGGTTCTGCTAAATTGCAGCTCAAGAGTTGCCTTGTGAATAGATGGTGGCAAATAAATTTAATAAATAATAAGATGTCTAAAAGAAAACTAAAATCCTTAAATTTATTGTGTTCACGGGAGAGAAAGATTTAAAACAGGGATTTTGGCCACAACAACTTTGAAAGGGGAACTATTTCTCGGGCTAACATACCTTGCTCCCGAGGAATGCGTACAATGCAATCTATCATGCCTTTGTATTGCTGGTCAGCACGGATCTGCTTGGAGGAGGCCTGAACCTGGAGCAGGAGCTTCACCCGTTCAATGGGTGCTACTGTTGTTTTGGAAATAGCAGCTGCCACCCCACCTATCATGAGGTCCTTCCCAAATGAGACAGGATCGAAAAGCTGCTGCCCCTCAGCAGCCTGCATGATGTCAGTTGGGTAGAAAGAAAGTTGTTGGTGGAAATAGGGCCTGCAAGCAGCATCACCCAGCACCAGGCAACACTTCTAACTGTCACTGCTCAGAAAGAGCTAATGAAGTTCCCCTCCCCTCCCCCACCCTTCATTCTCAAGCCACATGATGCAAAAGCACCCAATCACAGCAAATGTCCTGCCTTTTCCTTTTAAAGGAAAGTTTGGGGCTTTTGAAGATGGAGGTAAGATCAGTATAGTGAGCTGAGGCCTAAAATGGAGAATGCCTGCAAAAGAACTTGACTCAGGAAAGACTTAGTTAATGCAACCAACAATTACGAAGGATTTTCAGTATTTATCCACATTTCAACATGAATAATATAAATTTGGCCAACTAAAAAAGCACATGGGAGGCTTATCACATTAATTTCAGCAAGAAAATACAGAACGCCATTCCTGTTTCCTCCTATAATGAATACTTATATTCATGAGAGAGTCAATTATAATGTTTAATATCACTATTTATTTATGGAGACATTTGTATATTGCCAACCCCAAAGGAGTCAAAATAGTTTGTAGCATTAAAATACAAAAATATGGATATATATTCAAGACAAAACACAAATAATCAGAATAAAAGCTCTCTAATAGAGCTGTTTGACTACAGTTAGCACCCCATAGAATTAAATAGTATTGTCTTTTGACCTATAAGGTCAAAAGAGTAAGATAAGTAAAGCCTATAGGAAAATATAGTTAAAGATTTTAATAACAGACTAGAACAATTTGCATATCACCCAATCATAGAAAACATATAAACAGAAGTAATAATTTTAGAAATCTAATTCCAGAAGACAAAAGGAAACAAATGAGGCTGCCTATTATCACCATTTTTGGTAATTTTGGTGTGATGGTATCACCCATCTAAAAAAAAAAAAATTAGATTTACAAAAAAATATCAATATGAGAACTAATTGCACCTCAGACGTTAGTGGTCCATACTATTTGATTTGCTGCCCAAATCAGTCTTTGCACCACCATTTCCTTCTTGTGGATTAGGGATCCTAAATATATATATCTGGCATGACTACACAGGATGTGCAAATTCTATTCGGAATAAATCGTCCAAAGGTAATGATGAGCCATAAGTTTATAGACTGAAAAAAAACAAAACATTTTGAAGTAGACCTGGAAGCTTTTGGCAACCAATGCAGCAATTGTAGGTTTATATTGGCAAAGTGTTTCCTGCCTACCAACATCCATACCATTGCCCTCTAAATAAGCATTTTCTGAATTATCTTCAAAGGCACCCCCAAGTAATGTGCATTACAATTATCGTTTGGCAGTAAATACATGAATCTCTGTTCTGAAGAATTTCCTGGATCAAAAAATCACTGGTACGCCAATTGAAGCTGCTTACTGTTCAAGTGGAAGTCATAAAGGATTACTGTAGTGAGGTTTTCTTATTCTGAAAATGGTACTTGTTGGCATATGGTACTTGTTAGGTTTACATCTGACCACTCATATTTGTTTTCCATCTGTCAGTGATTGACGAAATCTTCCAAAGACCATGTTGGACAAGATGCTGTTCATTAAATTAGTAATAGGAATAAATTTATATTCTTTTTCTGTAATCTCAATTGACTTGTTGCTATTGGCATTGCAATAAAGTCTCTAATTTACATAAGAAGACATTAATTTCCCAACAGAAATTCTAAGCATGAAAACTTTTCTGAATTGGGACGGTAATAGGAAAATCATTGAGTCCAGATTTAAAAGTCCTTTAAAAAGCCTACCTTGGCTGGCTTACATATCATATTGAACATACTGTATGTTGCCTTTGGCTTAGCCACTGTAGTTGATTTATGGCTTCATGCCCTAAACCAAGCCATGATTGTTATTTATGATGTTCATCTAGTTTGGTCCTGACTTTCAAAAATCTAGCACCAAGTATAGTTCTCTAATGTATGTTTATATGTTCAAGAAATTATTGATATCAATGTGACTGATATTTCTTTATATTTTAGTATAATTAAAAAGCACGTCTTTATCAGGAATATAATGAACTCATTAAAATATATATTTTAGTTAAAAATTAAATGAAAAAGAATGAAAAAGACTGAAGAATATTCCTTTATTGTAAAAAGGTCATATAATGTTGACTGAAATAAAATGGACAATTCTTCAATTTATCTCAAAGTATTAGGAAACATTCAATTTTTTCCTTTATAACAAGTATTTTCCAAATATAACTTCTTTTTATATCACAAAGTACTATATACATTTAATGTAAGGTAAACTACCTCCCCTAAGAATTTGCATGCAGATTTTCTGCAAGATTTAAGGAATCCATTTTGTTAAGGTTACCAGATAAGGATTACATAATGTGGGCAATCACTAGATGACAGCAGGAACTAAGATTTTTTTTCTCTGTCTCTGATAAAATCTTTGTGATCATCGGAAGTTTTGAATCTTAGTTTTGGTATCCACATATTTTGATCTTAAACCCTATACCAAATTGAAATAAAACAGCTCCCTACTTCTGACATAATATGCAAACATTACATTACATTCTTTAAATTAAAACCAAAAAAGCGCATACATAATAGAAATCTGTATTTTAACTGCATAATGGTGTATCTTCCAAGGATATAGCTTTTAGGGAAAAATCAATGCCAATCATTGATTCTATACGTAATACATATAATGTATAATTAATATATAATACCATAACTCATCCAACTGCTACTCTTTTGAAAGGAATGACTTTTATAAATAGTGATATAAATGTGTGATTTTTTTTAATATTACATAACTTATTTTAGGAAATATTTTAAAGGGTACCCCAAACAAAATCACAATGTAATACTTCTGTGTTTTCTGTGACATGGAAAATGAAAAACTGCAGAGATGTTTATACAGCTAAGCCAAATGATAACTTAAAAGCCAATTCAACAGCAACCTCTGTGACTGAATCATGAAAACAAACATAAAACTCCCGAGGCTTTGGATCTAGGAAGAGTCTCCTGCAGAAAAAACATAATTCAGTGTCAGCATAGGATTAAAATATATGTTAAAAACAATATTTTAGCAAGATATTAATAAAGGATTAAAACAGATTATCAAAATAAGACACAATTCTAAAGGTCCAGTATAGATTGTTGAAATGTTCAATATGTATATCTATGTATGAATTTAACCT
Organism: Laticauda colubrina; assembly: GCA_015471245.1. NCBI lineage: Eukaryota > Metazoa > Chordata > Lepidosauria > Squamata > Elapidae > Laticauda > Laticauda colubrina. The sequence goes on along the minus strand of BLBF01000026.1, from coordinate 1,866,732 downwards.
TTGCTGCATTTTAGTAAACTATAGCTTCTACTACCAAATGTTGGATTTGGGAAGAACTTAAAAAGCCATTATATAGGTTGTTTTTATTAAACAGAAATGTTCTGAGAATTTGGACAACCAAGTAATAAGTATTTAGACTACATTTTTAAGAAAGTATTACTTACCCGATTACCCAGTACTTTATGGTGGAATCAGATTTCTTTTGGTCAGTACAACTGTCAGGAGCACATTCAAACAATATACCATGTTCTTTCACTTGATTTAGATCCAAATTTGCTTTTTGCGATTTTGATCTTCTCCCAGACTTTTTATTCTACAGTAAAGCAAGAGCAACAAAATTAATACCTGGATTGGCAATATAATAGAAAAAACATCACATTGTATATGATAAGCCTGAAATATCTTGTGAAAGGGGAGTTTTTACAAGGAGAAATTTGTCTAAAGAAATAGCTATCTACCCAGTTATATCTAGAATGTTGTTTGTAACAAAAGAATTATCCCTTGCCCCTTCCCAAAATATAAGGACATACTTCTCTCAGCATAGTTTGTTGAAAAATGGAACGGATGGATAGACAACAGCGATGGAAGTTCTTGATGAGCTGTGGATGGATAGTTCCACTGAGTTGTGCTACTTCAGCATGTGTTGGAGTAATAAAAATTCCATGCATTGTTTCTAAACAAATATAATGAAAGAGAGTATTTTCTGGACCTGAAGTCAACCTTCAAAAGCAAAAGAAAACAACCAGATAAATACCTCATAAATAAATATCATCAATAATAAATGACAAAAAAAAAAGATCAGGACTTTTGATTTTCTATATAATGTAAGAGGAAACAGGATAATTCTGTACTTTAGCAACACAGTTAATAGTTAACACATTATAATACAGAATTCTAATGATGTTCAGAGGTCATCCAGTATATCATATTCCAGCATTAGTATACTGCATTAAAAACTGAATATATTATACATTCACATATAGTTGAAATTACTTTCTAACTCTCCCCAAAGTATTTATCGTCAAGAAATAACTGATTATGTTCTTATGATTATGTACAGGTAAGAAATTAATTAACCAGCCTTAATAATCATGAGACCTAGTTTGGTGTTGTGGTTAAGGTATCAATCAGATTAGAAAGTATAAATTCTAATCCCATTTAGGCACAAAGCTAGCTGGGTGACCTTGGATCGTCTGCTGTCAGTGCCACTGCGCAAAGACGAGCATCCTGCAGCCACCCACCGACCCTTGGTTTTTCCATGGTCTGTGTGGCATATCCGGATCATATGCCTCTCCATCTCTGCCTCTGCCTGCTGCTTGGACAGGTAATCAACTCAACTGCGCTGCACGGGCTAAAGCTGCTGCCAGACACCATTGGCCCCCATGCCCTCGCTGCCTCTGGTGCTGGCTACACCCATCCACATCTACCCCTGGCTGATGACCTTAACTGGGGCTTATTTTTGGAATAGGGCTTATATTAGGAGCAGACAAAAATCGGGCTAGGGCTTACTTTCTGGTTAGGTCTTATTTTGGGGGAAGCACAGTAGCAGTTATAAGATTATGGAACATATATATTTATATTTATTTAATATGGGAATATTAAATACTAGAATTTAATCCCATACAATAGGAAAAATATTGATAGAATTTTTTACAAGTTTACCAAGCCCAATCAGCTTTGCAGCATGTGGTGGTAGTTCAAACCCAACACGAATACAACAGTAGACTTTTTATTTTAATAAAGGTAGTAAAGAATTAAAAAATTGATTAATTTCACCATATTATTTGAGCCTGAAACTTACGTATCAAAACTAGGAGTCAATGTCCTATAAGTCGGCTCTCCAACCCCCCAGGCCGTGATCTACTACTGAGCATAATCTGTTCAGAAAAAGGCTGCAGAAACAGTTTGTGAGTACGTGCATGTTCACAGCTTTACTTTTGCCTGTAAAGGTTGGAGACTAGTGCTATCAGTGAAGCAAACAAAGAGACTGAAAATGGGTGCAGAACTCATATACCTTACTGATTCAATTTCCTAAGACTCAGGGATATTGGGCCTGCATTTCAGGATCACGTCTTAATTTTGTTACATCTCTAAAGATCTCCAGTGCCAACAACTGATAAGGTATAGTAAATTCAATACTTCCCTCCTAAATCCCAATCCCTACCAACCCATACAAAGAGGACATGTGGCTTTAGAGTTATAAAATATTTGGAGCTGCTATTAGCCAGCATGTCCTATCCATAAGGATTCCTGTCAAGCTACTCCTCATTCTATTAAAGTGTAAATTTATAACTTGATTCAACACTGAAATACAGGCTGATACCTGTAGGAGAAATTATTAACAAAAAAGTCCTTATGCAGCACCCATGTTCAACATGATTTGAAGACTTGGAGGGAGCGGAGCTGGCGTCACGACAATACAGCATGCGATCTTGGAGGTCTGAGGTCGCTGCCGATATCTTTGCTCCTGGATGGTCCAATTGGATCTAAACTGTCCCGAAGAGACGGTGAAAGTGAAGAGCGCATCCTGTCGATCCCAGAGATACCGCAAAGTCCCTGGTAGATCCAGGAGAAGCTCTTCTTGCCAGTGGCAGAAAGGCAGCCATTAAAGCTGCTGAAGTTGGGACAGCTCCGAAATGTAAGAGAACAGAAAGAGAAAGTGTGCCAGTTTGGTGAGAATTTTTTCGATATTCTAAGATCTGAAAGGGCACCCAAAGGAAAAGAAAGAATCTGTAAAAGTTTTGACAGAAGTGATTAAGCTGCGATTTTAAACAGGAATGTCAAAGTAATGTTTTTTTCTCATTGCTGGATTTTCTATACATGATCTTATATTTTGAAATTGGTCTGGTTTTTTTTTTCCCATTAATTTTCTCTCTCCTTTTTGATTTTGTAACATCTCAGGCTAGAGACTCCCTTTAGCTATTTCTCTTTTTAAACATCTTTTTAAACATCTTTTTTTTCCCTTATTAATCCTTGCTATATTTTGTTGGGAAAGGAGGGGAAAAGTGAAAGCAAAGAAGCTTTGTAAGACTGCCAACTAGAGGCTTGGAAATATTCTATTTCTCTTGTGACCAGACAAAGCTGAGAAAGAAAGAACTGAGACACTTTTTTTTCTCAAGGACATTGCTATTTGATAAGACAGAGGGAAGAGCACAGGAGAGTATTATTGCAGGTGCTCTTCTGGGTTTCTATCAACAGCTGGAGCCTGGTGTTGAAGTTTATAGGAAAAGAAAGATGATAAGTCTGTGGAGAAGAGTGCTATAATAAGAGCCTTGGATAATTAAACAAAGTGCAGTGTTTTTTTTTTAAATTTCTCCTAAGCTGCGCTACCCCTCAACAGTTTATTTTTTGAAATAAGTTAAGTTTTTATGCTTGCTTTTTATTTTATAACAAAACAATTATTTTTTTAAGGGAGTAGCCTTTTTCTTTTTTCTTTTCTCTTTCTGCCTTGTTGGTATTCTTGTTTTACCATCTACCTCCCATTCTGATGTTTTCCTTTTTTTTAAAATCTTTTTGGCCTTTTTTCTCCTCCTCTTCTGTTATGCAGCATTTTATATTTGAGACTTTTTAATTTGGATTAAGGTGTTGAAGAACCTGAAGAATCTTCTCTTTTTTTTTAGCTTTTTATTCCTCACTTTTCCGTCTTCTTTGGGATTTTACAATTTTTTCTCTTTTGGGTGCGTTTATGGTCTTTTTCTTCATTTTTGATTTTTTAATGTGATCTACTCAACCGATTGGATTAAGGTATAAAAGAACCTGAAGAAATTTTTCTTTTTTTTTCTTTTTTATCATTATTATTATTTGGCTCCCCCCCCCCCCTATTTTTATTTGGAATTGCAATTGGTTATATCATAATTGAATTAGGGTCTAGAAGAACCTGAAGATTTTGAACTGTTGGAAATGAGTAGGAAACTAACAGCTCCTGGTTCTTCAACTTCCACTTCCTCCCCTCCACCATCTGGAGGACAACGTTCAATACAGACAATGTTAAGGCAAGAGAAAGAACAAGAAAAAGAAAAATCGACCCTGCAGATGATTTTGCAAGGAATTCAAAACATTCAAATAAGATCTGAGAATATTGAAAAGAGAATTGAGAACATCGAAAAAAGAACAGAGAAAAGAACAGGGAAAACTGATGAAAAAGTGGAGAACATCCAACAAATGATGATGAAGTATGATGAGAGACTACTGAAAATTGAAGAAGATGATAAACAAAGAGATAAGAAGATTGGAGACATTGATAACAGATTAACAGTGGTTGAACAAGATAAAAGTGGTATGTTGCGATGGGATATAGATAGATAAGAATTCTACCTTAGATTTCAAAACATAGAGGAAGAAAAAGAACAAAATCTAGCTGAGATAATGATCGAAATATTGGCAGAAGCTTTGGAAATATCTGAAGAGAAGATGATGGATGGAATAGATGAGGTCTATCGAGTTTTCACAAGATACACAATGAGAAATAGCCTACTAAGAGAAGTTCACATTAGATTTACAAAGAAAGCCATTAAAACATAAATATTGCAAGTGGCAAGAGAGAAAACATTGAAATATAAAGATAAGGAGATTGTGGTTTTGAAACAAGTACCCAGAAGAATGAGAGAGATGAGAAGAGAATACCAATTTTTGACTAAATTGCTACTTAAAAAAGAGGTAAATTATAGATGGCTGTTTCCAGAAGGTTTGATGTTCACATGGCAAGAACAGAGATACAGAATTGACTCAATTGAGAAAGCTGAATCATTTTATACAGAATTTTTCAGAGGGAAAGAGGAAGAGGCAGAAAAAGAAATGTAATTAATTGAATTCCAAGAAGACTGCCAAATGACGACTGAAAAAGAAGAAGGTGCAGTAGGTGGAAAGGAGGAAGCTAAAGAACAACACGAACTAAGATTTACGAGAGCTACCAAACTTATAATTATAATTATAAAATATAATCATGGAAGAGAAAAAATTGATTACAATTAATATAAATGGACTGAATTCAGCCATTAAAAGAAGGATTTTTTTTTCAATTAGAGAAATTAAAATTTGATAAAATTTGTCTTCAAGAAGTACATATTAAAAAGCAACATGAACAATTGTTGATACAGCCAAAATTAGGGAAAATATTTACCTCCTTGACACAATGCAAGAAAAGAGGAATGGTTTTATATATTAAAGAAACCATTCCAGTGAAATTGATTTGTACTGATGATGACGGAAGAATCCTAATGGTGGAAATAATGGACAACAACATGAAAACACTCCTGATTGCAATTTATGCCCTGAATGACAAACAAGAATAATTTTATAAAAAATTACATATGAAAATAATTGAACTGGACTATGCTAATATAGTTATGATGGGAGATTTTAATGAAATTGTAGACAACAAATTGGACTATACAACACAGAAAACAATAAAGCAAAACAGAAAGACTCTCCCTAAATCTTTTTTTAAAATGGTAGATGAAATAAATTTAAAAGATAACATGGAGAGAAAGAAATGTCAAAACTAAACAATACACCTTTTATTCAAATAGACATTTATCATGGTCCAGAATAGATATGATATGGATGTCAACAGAATTGTTAGCTAATATACAAGAAATAACTATTGAAATAAGTACTTGGGCAGATCATAATCCACTGACAATAAAATGAAAAGGACAAAGAAGAAGATCTAGATGGACATTAAATAATACTATTTTAAAGGAAAAAGATTTTACACAGTGGATGGAGAAAGAATTGGGGTTTTTTTTTCAGAGAAAACAAAAAAAAGATACATTAATTCAGAATGTATGGGATACAATGAAGGCATATATCAGAGGCTTGGTAATAGACTATACAAGGAAAAGAAATATGATGAAAAGATGAGCCTCTCAGGCTTTAGAGGCTTTAGATGAGTATAAAGGACTTGAAAAAGAGTTACAGAAAACGCCACAGAAAAAGGACATTAAGCTAAAAATGGATATAATTAAACATAAAATAGGTTTAATAGAAAAAGAAGAGCTAGTACAAAAAATTAGAAGTGTCAAACAGACTTATTAAAGGACTTGAAAAAGAGCTACACAAAATGCTACACAAAATGCCACAGAAAAAGGACATCAAGTTAAAAATGGATATAACTGAACATAAAATAGATCTAATAGAAAAAGAAGAACTAGCACAGTAAATTAGAGGTGCTAAACAGAAGTACTTTAAAGATGCAAATAAACCAGGTAGATAGTTAGCATACAAACTGAGAAAGGAGAAAGAATCAAGGAAAATACTGCAATTAATAGATGACCAAGGTCAAGTTTGTTATGGTAGTAAAGAGGAGAAGGAAATCATTCGAGACTATTATGGGAAAGTATATACACAAGAGAATATTGATGAGGAAAGAATCAAACAGTATTTACAGAATGCTAATTTACCCAGAAACCTAAAGAGATTGAAACAATGTTAGAAAGTAATATAACGATGATGGAGTTAACTGAAGCACTTAAGCAGCAAAATAATGAAAAGGCACCAGACCCAGATGGACTTCCGGCAGAATTTTACAAAACATTACAAGAATCGTTGAACCTTCCATTGTTAGAAGTTATGAAGTTATGTTAAAGAAGAGGATACCTAAATCATGGTCAGAAGCTTATATCACACTTATTCCAAAAGAGGAGACCGACCCATTACAAATCAAGAACTATAGACCTATTTCCCTACTAAACGCAGACTATAAAATTTTTGCTTCAATATTGGCAGAAAGACTTAAAAAATATTTAAACAGCTTTATACACCCTGATCAAAATGGATTTCTGCCAAAGAGACAAATTAAAGACAATATGAGAGTAATTTTGGACACTTTGGAATACCATGAGGCTCATCCTGAAAAACAAATGGCTTTGATATTTCTAGATGCACAAAAGGCATTTGATAATGTGAATTGGCGATTCATGTTATTACTGTTGGAACAGATGGGCTTTACTAGAAAATTTATCCAAGCAAAAAGCTATATATCATGAGCAAACGGCAAAGGTAATGATAGAGGGAGACCTGACAGACTCTATTGACATAAGAAAAGAAACAAGGAAGGGTGCCCACTGTCACATTTGTTGTTTGTGTTAACTTTGGAAGTGCTAAACAGAAATATTAGAGATGAAAAGAACATAAAAGGAATGAAAATTAAAAAAGAAGAATTTAAGTTGCAAGCATTTGCAGATGACCTGGCTTTTATCTTGGAAGACTCACTAGAAACAGCACCAAAATTGGTAGAAAAAATAGAGACATATGGAAAGGTGGCTGGTTTGAAAATAAATAAAGATAAGACAAAGATCTTGACAAAGAATATGCTATCAAGACAAAAGGAAGAACGAACAGACTTATTGAAAATCCAGGTCACGAATAAGATCAAGTACTTGGGAATATATTTGACAGCAAGGTGCAGTACATTAAAAGAAAATAATTATATCAAACTTTAACAACAGATAGCATTTGATTTGGCGAAATGGGAAAATTTACAACTGTCATTAATAGGGAGAATATCAACAATCAAGATTAATATATTGCCCAGAATTTTATATTTATTTCAGACAATTCCAATTAGGCTTGGAAAAGATTACTTTGAAGATTTGAATAAAATTGTGTTATATTGTAATGTATATGGCAAGGTAAGAAAGCGAGAATAAAGTTAAAACTTTTGCAAGATGCTAGAATAAGAGGTGGATTTGGTTTGCCTAATTGGGAGTTGTATTACCAAGCTACAAATTTGATGTGGGTTAAGGAATGGATAACATTAAGAAATACTAGATTGCTTGACAATAGAAGGACATGATCTGTTCTTGGGGTGGCATGCTTTTTTATGGTACAAAGGAACTAAAACACAGAGGTATTTTAGAAGACATTATATACAGGAGAATCTGTGGTTAAACTAGGAGAAGATTAAAAGACAATGTTATTTGAAAATTCCAGTCTGGTTATCGACTATTGAAGCTTTTTCTTATCCTATAATATATAAAAAGGAACAAACAGATATGATGAAATATTGAATGAACTTAAATCTTGAGTGAACTTAAGTGAAATCTTGAGTGAAATATTGAGTGAACTTAAATCTGTACAAAAACTGGAGGAACAAGGTATAAAGATGAATTGGTTTTCATACACGCAAATACATTCAAGGTATGATAAAGATTGCAAAACAGAAGGTTTTTATGAAAAATTGAATGATTTAGATAAGATTTTAACAGGTACTGATGAAAAGGTGATTAAAAAATTGTATGGATTTTAGAAATTAAACAAGAACAAGTTAAAGAAACTATGATTGCTTGCGGGAAGAATTTTGGATATGGGATTGACCTAGAGAAATGGCAAAAATTGTGGTCTCAAAATTATAAGATGACAATGTCAACAGCATATAAAGAAAATTTGTATAAGATGTTTTACAGGTGGCATTTCCCCCTGACAAGAATAGCAAGAATGTTCAAGAATAAATCCAAAAAATGTTGGAAATGTCATCAGACACCTGGCTCATATTACCATATGTGGTGGACTTGTGCGGATGCTAAAAAATACTGGACTAAAATCCACACGTTTTCTTATATCTACAAAATGATTTTAGGATAGATTTGGGATGATAATATGAATTGTCACAAAATAAATTGAGTGAAATATGATTATTTCTTAAAGCATGAATGAATAATAAGTATAGTCAAATGATTGATTAATAATATTAATGCATTTAATATTGGATTGAAAATACGAGATCATATATAATATAACTCTAATTGAAGACTACCAAATGGAAGCACAAAAAAAATTGTAAACCAACCAACACACTGTACATATATGGAAGATGGCTTGATGTTTTTATGTTTTGTTTGTGTTTGTTTTAAAAACCAATAAAATTTTTTGAAAAAAAAAGATATAAATAAAAATAATAATTAAAAAACAACAACATGATTTGAAGACTCGTTTCTGGAAATGCACATGGCATATTATCATGAAACACCTTTATAGGAAAACAAAGATCCACTGCCACCTACATGACATAATTCATTCCCCTTTGTTAATTCAGCAATTAAATCTGTAAAAGACATAGTACCAACAATATTTGATTGAAAACCTAAACTTAAAGAATATGCAGCAATTGCAAAATCTGGTAATACGAAAGCCATTGTTATTTGTATTTAGTTAAGCTTCTTTTAAATTTAAGTAAGAATGGTTTACAGATTTATTCTAAATTAGGCAACACTATTACTTTTCTTTTCTTCTTTAAATTTATAACATCTATAACATTTATAAACACCCACCCACCACAAACACACACATATAATTTACATTTATAAATAATAAAATGGAGTTTTTATCATTAAGCTCAAACATTCTATCTATCTACCATGTTTCTCAGAAAATAAGGCTGGGCCTTATTTTTTTTCAGACCCTGAAAAAATGGTTAGGCCATCTTTTTGAGGGGTGCCTTAATTCCCCGCCCCACATGCATCCTTGCCCCTCCACCAGGCTGTTTCTTTAGTGGCCGTAAGGAGTGCCCCACATGCATCCTTGCTTGCTTACTTGTAGCCTGCCATTGTCCACTCTGGCAAGTCTGGCCACCATGCCGCTTCTTTTGATCCCTGCTCCCTGCTTTCCCTGCCACAATTGTCGCTCATCCAAAGCCCCCCGCCACCTCTCCCCTTTCTTTCTCACACACAAGAAAGCAAGAAAAAGATAGGGAGAAGGGGGGAGGCACGTTTGAACACTCCAGGACTTTTCATGTTGTCATGATCAGCCCCTGCCATGTCTGTGTGTGTGTAGGGGGATGTTTCTGGCAGAGATTAAGGAAAAGAGGGGGTGGATTGGAAGAGAATGGGGAACACAATGCTTGTAGGATGTGATTTATCCAGGCTGCTCTCTCCTGTTATCGCTTTTCTTGGAGGAAAACAGGGTGAGAAGAAATAGCAGCTCGTGCAACTTACTGAAAAGCTAACCAATTCGGGTTTGCAAAGACTCAGTGATCCAATGGATCCCGCCCCCCCACAATCTCTTTCTCTAAAGAAAAGTTGTTCCAATGCTAAGAGCAAGGCAGAATAACAACGATTCATACAGAGACACTGCATTGGATGGAAGCCCCCCCCCCCCCCCCCTGCCCGTGTGTGTGTGTGTGTGTGTGTGTTCGGAAACTGGGAAAACTCTGGAAGCTGTGATCAGAGACAACAGAAGAGGGCTGTCTGGATAAATCACACCGTACAAGCATTGTTTTCCCCATTCTCATGGGAAAAATTTCTTCCAATCCACCCCCCCCTTTCCCTAATCTCTGCCAGAAACACCCCTTCATAAACACACACACAAACATACAAACACACCCATGGCAGGGGCTGATCATGACAACGTGAAAAGTCCTGGACGTGTTCAAAAGTGGCTCCCCTTCTCCCTTTCTTTTTCTTACTCGCTTTTCTTGTGTATGAGAAAGAAAATGGGGGGGGGGGGGCTTTTGATGAACGATGACTGTGGCAGAGGAAGCAGGGATCAAAAGAAGTGGTGTTATAGAGGCAAGGAAATGCGATCTGATGGAAAGGCAAGTCGTGTGGGATGAGTTGAGCAAGCTTCCACCCCCCCTCCGCCCTTCCCCCCATCCCTCACCTCATGTTGTAAATGGCTGAGCATGTACTTAAATAGGCCCAAATTTTGGAGGCAGCCGTTAATTTAACTGCATGTGCACAAAACAGTGCTGGGCCTTTGTTTTGGGGTGGGCCGTATTGTTGGAAAAACGCGGTATCTTTCACATTTATACATGTAGTCTTGGACTACATATAGTCCTGGTTTTACGACCACAATTGAGCCCAAAATTTCTGTTCCTGAGACGGTTGTTCAATTAGTTTTTCCCCATTTTACAACCTTTATTGCCACAGTTGTTAATTGAATCCCTACAGATGTTAAGTAAATAATACGGTTGTTAAATGAATCTGGCTTCCCCATTGATTTTGCTTCTCAAAAGCTGATGACCTGACTCCAAGATACAGCTACCATCATAAATATGAACCAATTACCAAGCATCTGAATTTTGATCACATGATCGTGGGGGATGCTGAATGGTAGTAATTGTGAAAAATGGTCATTCACTTTTTTAGTGTTGTTATAACACCGAATGGTTAACAAAAGAATGGCAGTAAGTTGAGGACTACTTGTATATCATGACAAAGCTTAATATATTCTGTGTAAGTTTATTAACATTATGCTGAACATTAATTGTGTAATTTCAATAATTATCCATTCAAAAATAATCCCCTTTTTGAAAATCATTTTTAAAAAAAAAACATTTTTAAAAAATCAGCAATGAAATATTTTAATGTGTCCATCTGCACATTGTCTAGGAAAAAATGTATTCAGAAAAGAGATTTTATAAAAACTATAAATAAAAAACTTACTTCATAGCATTATTTAATTCAGCTTCCTTATCTGTGACATTCTTTTTCAGGGTTCCAAAAGTAAATGTTTTTGGAAGAGCAGGCTTTGTTTTAGTGATCTGAGAAACAAAAAAGAAGAACCTCATAGTAAAAGAGTAAGCAAGCCTCAGAATTCACAGATGGCAAATGATTGTGTTTTCAAAATGTATGAAGCTGTTAAAGCAATATGTATGCTTTGTAAACAAGGCTGAGTTGTGTTAGTGGACATATCATGCTAGCTAAGAAAAAGTGCTGTTTTTATTGAAATACATTTTTACAAAACTAACACTTGAACAAAGCTATTATTTATTGAATAATTTGTATTTGGGAAATATACAGATTTCATCCAAAGTCTTAAACTGTATGAATAATAAATTATGCTGAGCACATTCAACTTTTTATTTAGTTCTTAGGTTTGGCATAAAAAAAGTTCATTCTTGTGGGAGAAAGGACCACAATAGGAACTGACTTGAATCCGGAAAGAAATGGCAATAAATAATGGTCAATTTTGCAATGGTCATCGTCAGTTCATTCTAGAAACAGAATTACAGTAATATAAAAGTATTTGATGTAGCTGTGTATATACTATTAGTACTATCTCCCACACATTAATTTTTGACAAGTCATATTTGCTCTATATATAAGCATATATAAGTGGGGAATTCTATATAATGAAATAGAAAAACACTGAAAAATTACACCATGGGCATGAAAAATTTTCTCCTACTTATTAAGTATCCCAGCAACTTTTTTATAAATACAGAAATTTACATTACTTATGGACATTATTAAATGCAGCAGGACCTTAAACAGATCATTATTTTAATCAGAAATAAATCCATTCAGACTTTTCAATTGTATTTGGTATATAAATTGAATTCCATTTCTTCCTTCAGGAGTGTCATAACTATTAACAGGATACTGACGATTCCTCAAGAGAATTAACCAGGGGTGGGATTTTACTAGTTTGGACCTGTTCAGGTAAACCAGATGTTAAATTTGCATCTGGTTTGCTGAACTGGTATTTGAACCAACCGGATGCTCCCGTTCACCCCTCCCCTCCCAGGAGACTCCACACGGCCCATTTTCAATGCAGGGTCTGCGCAACTCTGGGAGGCGGAAAAATGAGCCTTCTGGAAGTCCAGAAACGGGCCTGTTTCCACTTCTGGAGGGCCTCCAGTGCTAGGGGGAGGCCATTTTTGCCTTCCCAGAGGCCCAAGGGAAGCCTCTGGAACCTTGGGAAGGCAAAAAATGGTCCTCCCAGAAGTTCCAGTAGGCCATGTCCACCATGTCCACACGCACCCAGCAACTTGTTGCTGGGATTTTTGAATCCCATCCCTGGAATTAACCTATGTGCCCTTAAAACAAACTCACTTTTTTGTTTGCTGGAGAAGATGTAGTAATTGACATATGAGGCAGTTTGCTGAGAACAGACAAATTAGAAAAGCTCTCCAATTTGTCAGACGATGAAGGGAAGAACCAATCTACGCAACACACCAATGGAGCAGAAGCTGTTTCTAATCTCTCATCTATGCTAAGATCTATTCCATCCAGCTGAAGGATGGTTGATTTCACCTGGTCAACATATATGCAATCTGGTCCAGGATTTCCAATAGCTTTGGAAGAACAACCTCCTGCTTCCAGCATTACGCTCAGTATAAAATGCTTCTGGAAAAAAAAGGGAAAAAAACTATTTCTGCTAGTGCATTTATTTTACATGCATACTTGCATGCATACATACACATATACATGCATATGTACATGTACATGGATACATACATAAACATACACATACATACACACACACAGTATATATATTACCTATCAGAGATCCATTGAACATAACAGGGTTACATAAAATAAGTAAACTCTAAAACTAAAAATCAGCACTCAAGAAAACACTTGAGAGAAAGAAAATTTTAAAAAAAGTTTGGGGGTAAAATAACTTTTTCAGGTTTAATAATCTGAAGACAAATGAAATGGTCTTATAAATATTCAACTTATAAATATAAATAAACTATATAAATATACTTTTACTTTTGTACTAGAATATGGAATACATTTGTGCTCATGGGAATAGCTGATAACTGCTCCCTCGTCAACCTTATGCAGGTATTTATTATACATATTAAGTGACCATAAGGATCACCAACTTGGTTGTTATGCAGAGCAGTTGCTAAATGAAACTACGATTGTGCTTTTGTTTTATTTCAGCTTCCCTTTGCTTTACAGTCCTACAAAGGTTATGCAAAAGTTGGCCACAGTATCATTTTATCATCACCATAACTGTGAATAGTTGCTAAATGAAGCAGTCACTAAACAAGGTCAACCTAGATGTGTGAAGCAACATGAATAGACAAGAAATTCTATTTTTTACTAAGTCCTGGTATGAACATGTCCTGGTATGAACAGAGAATCTCTCCCTGAAGCATTAAAGTAGTTACATTTACTTTAAAGGCTTACTCCAGTTCTGGAATGTATGTAGATGTAGTCCTTGCTTAACAACTCTCCTTTTTAGTGATCACCCGAAGTTACGACAGTGCTGAAAAAGTAACTTTGCTCCTGGCCCTTGTGCTTATGACCGCAGCAACATCTCTGCAGTTACAAGACCAATATTTAGCCACTTTGTAATTTTCATCCGCAGGCATTTGTGATCATCACAGCCTCCCAGGGTCACATGATCACCATTTGCATAGTTCACAGCCGGCTTCCAAAAGAAAGGTCAGTGGAGTAACTGGCAGTAAAATTGCAAGTTGTGGTTACAGGATCTCTCACTTAATGCCCATTTCACTTAGCCATGGAGTTGTCAGTCCCAATTGTGATGATTAAGTAAGATTATTTGTACATGCAAAGCTAGTTCACTCATAGGCAAAGTAAAAAGTTGTCTCTGCACGTGCTCATGGAGGAGCCATCAGAGAAGCTGTGAGTGAGTCTTCTAGAGGACATACATGCCTTAATGACTTAGGAATGGTACTCTGCTTGCCTTTGAAATTCTCTGCATTCTTTTGAAATACTTTGCACAGCATTATGCAGACACTTGAAAGCTTGGCACAGGATTACCTAGATGGAAATTTACCATATTCTCACTACAAGCTGCATTGTATCAAGTAGAATAGCAAAGACCACAGAAAGCAATGTTCTTGCTACAAAACCTACCAAGCCAACAATGAGTAAGAAATATCTTGCAAGGGGTTCTTGGAATCCCTCATATGAAATTTGAGAATCCTGAAGATGATGTTGTGGAAATACTTCTCGCCATATTACTAACTGACCAATTCGCTGTTCTGCTGCTAAGGGCAAAAAGCAATAATGCCTGCTGTATGATGCAATATCAATAAGGTCCTCCTTTGGCAAGTGATTACTAATTAAATATCCCTAAAATAAAAACACAGACAATGTATTATTACACAGACATGCACTAGTTTTTTTTAGAACGACTTATGTTGTAAACTTTACATTAGTTTGTTTAAAAAAAAACCAAGTACTACATATTGTCACAAAACTTAATCTAAACCAATTGAGTCATAAAAAAATAAATTAAGCATTGTCATTTTTACTAATGTTGACTACAAATGTTGATAAATTTATTTGATCCTTATGTATAACTAACTACCATCTTCAGATGAACTGATCTGTACAGACTAAAAACTATTCTTCTGTAGAGATATCTCAGAAAGGCAATAGGTTTGACAGTATATACACAGAATAAGACAAACCACTCCAAACTCATCTTATGTCTTAGTATAGTTATTGTGACTTATAAATCATTTTTTGTCGATTAACACCTTGTATATGGTTCTTTTAAAGTTGGTTTTGTTGTTTGAATATAATCAATTTACTGGAAAGCAGTCAAGTTTGCAAAAGCTTACCTTGTAGAAGAGACATGAGCCTAAAACTGTATACTGTCGTCTCATATCATAGTAATCTTCAGACTATAAAAAGAAAGACAATGAATTTTTGTTTTTAGCTGATCCAATGTGTAGTTTTAGAATATTTTAAAAATAGAATATTTCTAATTTTTCCTTATTTACTTGACCAGCAGGATATATAATTTGACACAGAATATTATGTGGTATATTCCAGAGAAGACACCAACGGAACAAATACAAGTGAAGATGACTAGGACAGAATCTGGTATGGTTATCGGGAAACTTTTATGTTTGTGAAAAAACCCAGAAATAGAATGCACTTCAGGATTGTGAGCTCAGCCATCTGTTTATAAGTTCCAGGTCCTGTCTCTGGGTCCATGTAGTAACATCTACTTCTTTGAAGAAAGGCATTATCAAACAGCCTCCAAGATGGCTATGGTGTGACTCTTCCTTAAGAAGTGATTGCTAAACCCAATGATTTTGGAGAATTTCTGTTTGGTCTCAAACCTTCCCAGTTTAGTTGGGCTTCAGCTGCAGAAGATCCTGGAATAAATTCATTATTTGAACCACTTTCACTATTTTTTTACCAAAATGGAGACAGGAAATGGTTGTGCTTGTGAAAAACCTGGAGCAGAGCCATGAGGAGGATATTATGCCCATTTTTGTACTCCTTGATTTCTCAGGAAATAGTAAGAAGGAACAACAACTATGTGGAATTTGGATTCATGAGAAAGAAGATGAGATTTTCTCCCGCGTGGCTCTCTTACTCTTAATTCATACTCTCCCTTTGAATCCCATGACCAAAGCAAGAGTAATAAAAAAGAGGAGAACAATGATAGGAGCTTTGATGAGCCACAGTGACAACATCCCAATTCTGGTTCTTACATGATATGTCAAGTGGTATATCACTGAAATCAGCAATTAATTTCTCAACTAAATAGATGAAGAACTGACATAAATACACAAAACATCTAATTAAAAATAAAGTTTTTACCAATTCCGCAAAGTCTCCTGCCTCCAGGTCACTCAGAACTGCATCAATTTCTACCTAAAATACATAAGCAGGAAACATTAATATATGTTCATATGTTTGTGTATTTTGTGTTCCTCTCCTCAACTTTTAACAGTATTTATTCCTGTTGTTATTTAATGCTTTACTACTACTACTACTACTATTATTATTATTATTATTATTATTATTATTATTATTATTATTATTATTATTTAGTGTGTGGTTTTAATGTTTGTAAGACACTAGAGTCATCTGTGGGCATTAGTAATTAAGCAAGCAAGCAAGCATGACTTTTGCTCCCAATTTTAAAAAAGCTTCTCAATACTAAACAATATCTCAATGTTTCAATCCAGAATAATTAACAAATTAAATATCAGCAAGGTGTTGAAACTACTGTAAACTGGATCAAAAGAAAAACATACAGGAATTATGCATTACTTGTTTTACAGATAAAGCAAAAAAAAAGATTGTAATTTTTTAGGCCTCCAACACAGTGCGAAATGTAAGACATTCACTCTATGCTAATGAATTACAAGGCACAAAGTTTCCTTGAAATGTGACATAGCATCCTCACTGAGTTATTAGAAAAATATTTTTCACTAAGCCTTTATTTCTATGAAATGTTTTTCACAAATTTTCACATAACTTTATTTTGCCTAAGAAACAAGCAATCACTTTTATTTATTTAACCTAGTAATTATCCCCAAAATATAAAAATGTTCTAAAATTTGTCAGAAAGCAGAGGCACTCCCTGTAGTCTGAAAAATGGTAGTTATTAACCAATGTAGCCACAGAGCTAGTACTTATATCATTCATTTCTTCTGTTCCTTTATGTCTGCGATTGAAAACAAATGACATTTCCTTATTTTGGGAAGTCACTTTTTCTTAATTCATATTATAGATATCATACCTACCATTTTATAATAGAATATGCCACTTTTCTCGTACGGCCCATTTTTCTTAAGAACCAAAAAAAATCTAAACTTTAAATGTCATTCCACATACCACAACAAATTCACTCAGAAATGTATGAGGCCAACTTTTAAATAACATTTTAAAATTGTTCCAGTTTTGAATTGCTAAAACATCATCTCCTTCAAGAATGGGACTTATATGTTAATTCCACCAATTTGTCAGTAATTTCTATGCGTGTTTCTGTTTTATTTTTATAGTTATAATATACACTGAATATGGCATTTAATTTTGTTGTATGAGGTACAATGACAATTATGTAGAAATACATGTATGAATATGTCTGTCTGTCTATCTATCTATCAATCCATCTATCTGGGGGCAGAGAGCATTGCAGCAATATAGATGTGTGATTCTGTGAAAAAAGTACCTTGCTTCTTATTTTACCATGTGGATTCTATATAAAGAGTCCGAGTAAAATGGCAGCACCAATAGCTATTAGTTATTTTATTCCTTCCATAAACAAAGACATGCAACACAGGATAAGCTAGCATGAAAACCTAATTGCCCCTTCAAGTTTGTAATTATTAACTACTTTTAGCTGCAGTAATTACAATGAAATCGCCCTATAAATAATGAACAATTTCTCACATTATATGAATATTCTGATCTATTATTTCATAACAAGTTGCTTCCACTCAGTAATATTTAAGGTTTTACTTGCATCAACTTATTCCTTCAGATCTTAAAAAAACATTCCCACTGTGTTCAAGTCTGGACTTGGCTATTTTGTTCCTTTTCACTCATTTTTGGTATATTTTCTTGAAGGCATGGGCATATTGTCTTGTTGCATGACTCAGTTCAGATTCTACTGACAAAGGTTCTGATTTTCTCCTGTACAATTTTCTGGTGAAAAGCAGATTGATAATTTTTTCGAAGATCAGAAATCGTTTAGGTCCCAGGAAAGCAAAACATACAAATTCCTACATGCTGTTTGGAGCTACAGTTCAGGACATGATCTAGTATGTGTATCATGACTATTTGAATTTACTATGGTAATTCATATATATGCTAGTTATGCAGATTGAGGGATAAAACAATATTGAGTTGGAATATTTCAGCACATACATGAAAATGTCTATGTGTATCTCAGTAACTTCAATTAGGCTAATGTCTGATTTTTTAAAATCTGTAATCAAACATACTTTAATATTTTGAGGCAGAAACAGCCATCGTACTCCTGGAAAGTTGTACAAAAGTAATGAGCTGTTATCATAGTGGTGATAACCAGGGTTAGCATTGGAGTTGGCATGCTGAAGAACTTGCTGGAAAAATAGGCTGAAGAAGTAATCCAATCGAGAAGTATTTCCTGTCTGACAAAAAGCACTGAAGAAGCAAATGAAAAGTTGGAAAAAAATTAAGAAATATATTAGTTCTTGGTATCACCTGTCTAACTAGCATAAGATATTTATAACACGATATAGGAAGACTGAAGAAATCAGAAAACAAAACAAAAACAAAAAAGAGGTACTGGAAAGGATACTATGAAAAAGAAAGGAAGAAAAAAATTAAAAACCAATGCAAGTTATTTTAAATTTAATCATTCTTCTATGTAGAATGCTCTGATTACGATTATTCTGGTAACAGTACAATCTTTATAAGCTAAATATATCCATGTTCTTTTATTAGACAATATAACTTAACATGAAAGAATCTACAAGATTTTCAAGATGCTTCCACTTTTACATTGTTTAGACTTTTTTTTAGTGGCTATGGTATAAAGGATAAAGAATGTAAGAGAAAAAAAAATGAACAAATAAATGAGTCTGTGAGCACTTGCTTTATTATGAAAAACTGAGAAAACAAAATGAAATATTTAACTCTATATATTCAGAGATTCATCTTTATATTGCTATTTAAAATGTATAAAATATATCTAGCAAACAAAGGTACACTTTATCGTTTGGAAATTTAAATGACTTGAGTTTGATTTTTCACTTTCCCATTCTGCAGAGCAAATCACACGTGAAGCTGACAGAATTTTCCAGCATAATTCAGAATAAGATAACTAGATCTGTCCTTCAAAATAAAATCCTTCAGGTACATTTTAAACAAGGTAAGCACGCAAATGAATCTAAAATGCATTGGCTTAGTTATCATGGTCCAGATTTGGAATGCTTACCTATCCAAAGAACTGTACATGAATGTCAATATTCTCACAACATCTGCAATCATGTTCCTTAGCTGAGAGAGAGGTACACTAGAAAACCAGAACAATCCTTTAGATAAATGTATACAAGGAATAGCACACAATTCAATGTCATTAAAAGTTGTATATTTAAAATAGCGTTATCCAGTTATCCATATAATGTTATTATATGCCATGAGACCAGTTATATTTTACAACAACCATCTTAGAAAGATGATCTTTTGATTTTAGTAAATATTTATGAATAATTTTACAGACCAAATTTATGTAGCAAAAAAAAAAATTAAAAAGGAAAAATATTGAAATGTACCTTTCAGCTGGAAGGCCAATTATGAGCAGCTTGTCAGCCTTCTTCCAATAAGCCACATGGATTAACTTTCCACATAAAAACATAGATGAGCTATAAAAAGTCAACAAAATAATCAAGAAAATATGGTCATGCAAGTATATCATAAAAATGTGTCAGGTAGCATCAAACATAAAAATTGAGTTTCTTTCCTACTTTAACTTTTCAGCAATTCAGTTAATTGCTAAAAGTATTCCCATCATTTTTAAAAATTATTTAAAATTATTATTCTCCTGTATATGTATTATGTTAATAGGCAGTTTGGACTTTGCAAATAACATAACAGATGCCAAGGCAGTACTACTCTATGATTTGTCAGTGTTGGATAACTGTTGATAGCCAAGTTCACATACAGAATCCTAGGAAGTCAAGACCATGTTCAATTTATTATTTAAAAATAAATAACAATAACTTGGCAGCCTATTAATAATGTTCAATAATATTCAACTTGATTTGATGGACTCTTAAAAATTGTGACATGTCTATTTTTGGGTATATGGTGTATTATTTTCCCATTTCTCATAAAAACAGATAATAGTTTTCAAAAATCATGATTTATGAGTGATCAGGGACAGCAAGTTTAAAGCAAAGGTTTAACATTACTAAATTCTAAAAATATCAGAAATCTGGTGGTGGTGCAAAAATGATAAATAAGAACAATACTTGCCTAATTATTTGTGTTTCGGTCATGTTTTCCAGTATGTCACACAGCGTGAGAAATATTCCTCTTACACTTTTTATCTTTTGAGATGCTTCTGATATGGGATATTGATAAAGAATTTCTTGCTGTCAAAGAAATGTCAGTCTGTGTATCAGTTAAACAAATTAAAGTAAAATCCATATCCATAATTAAAATTGATCTTTCTTGAATTCATCTAAAAATCCTCACCAGAGAAATGTATTGTAAAAAACACATATTCAAGAATAAAGGGTGCATTCCTTGGGAAATTTGTGTACACAATTTGCTAGTACATTTCATTACTGCTGATTTTATAACTATGTATTATTACATTATTTATACCTTTTTAAATTTTCTAATTAAGTCACTTATAATTAAAAAGTTTTAATTTCAAGCCATGTTAAAAATGTAACTATTTTGTGAAAAGCAAGAGACTATACATTATCTTGTTGAACCGAAGTTCTAATATGAAATCCCACTTTAAAGGACCAAATAGGTGTCTGTTATCCTACAAACTCCCTAAATTACATTACACAAATTATGTAAATCAGTACTCATGATATCACTTTCATTTGTGAAATGATATTATTATATACTTTGTTCTGTTACATGTGAAGCCTGTTTCAATTCAGAAAACTGAAATTATAATACTGCCATTTCAAGATATAGAAGTTTCCTCCCAAACCAATTTAAAACCCATTTTGCAATTTTTCTCTTTTAAATTATAGGTTCTGAAGCTATTTATAAGTTTCTCCTGGCTATGTAGGGATTCTAGGCTGATACTTTTTTTAATCCCACCCCCAGATTCTGCCACTCTTTC
This sequence comes from Laticauda colubrina, assembly GCA_015471245.1. Lineage (NCBI taxonomy): Eukaryota > Metazoa > Chordata > Lepidosauria > Squamata > Elapidae > Laticauda > Laticauda colubrina. The sequence goes on along the minus strand of BLBF01000026.1, from coordinate 1,845,486 downwards.
TCTTACAATTCTATACTTGCTCTTTCCTAGTTTCTAGATAAATATTTTTATTTTCATTGCTTTTTTGTTGTATTTTTGTCTTATACTGGTCATCTTTCTTGTTGAAAGACAGGATACATGCACTATTTTAGAAATGTATTCCTACCTCATCAGATGAATCAGATTCCAAGTTAAGTGAGAGATACATTACAATATGTGGTATACTTTGCAGAGAGAACTGCAAATCATTATTATGGTCTCTCCACAGCAGCTTCACCAAGTTGTTTTCAGAGGATTCTGCCTGTTTACTCTTTGACTGAGACGTTCCTGATGGTTCACATGTTGCTATTTCAAATGTAAATTTTACCTGTTAAAAGAATTAATATTTTCATTGGGTATAATTTAGAAATGTTTTCTAGACAGGCAGTAGTTTTAAATATACACAACAGCTAGGCTTAGTAAGCCATGGTTTTCATAAATATAATGAAGTAATTAATTCAAATTATTCACTATTAACAACTGTAAAAGTAAAACATGATAGCAAAGACTTGAAGTACACACAACTATATAATTTAAGTGCAAAATGCTTTCAGATTTTTTAAAATAGAAAGAGCATAAACATGTTTTAAGTAAGTTCATGCATTTATCATATTGGAGTCACCAAGTGACATTCAGTATTATGAATTGCTGAAGAATGTCTTTTTTGCTTCATACTTTTTATCTCGCTGGTAGACAGGACCAGCTGGAACAAAATACAATCATTGTTCTGAACATATGTACCTTGAAAAAATAAATATGAAATATACATTTTATTTTCAAGATCATCCAAATTTTATCCTTTTTAGTTAAAGGAATATGACTAGAAAAGAGCCTGACAGACTCATTAAAGTTCACAATTATGGTAAAATATGTGTTTTCTTCCACAAATCAGTGCCCTGGCAACAACTTACTTTCGTCTAGGATTACAAAGAAAGTTGTGTTTCATGTATGATTCATATAGAAAACTAGTATTAAAAAACTTGGTATTTGCATGCTTATCTAAATAAAATAAAATCAACTGAAGTATACCTGCATAGGACCAGGAATACAAGACAAAATCTTTCCTATATTTTTAGAGTTTACATCAACATCATTTACAGCAACAAGGATATCTCCTGAAAGCAGAAGGAAAACGAACGTTAAAGAAGCAGACAAAATAAAATTCCAAATGGGTAGGATGTTTCTTAAGAATGGCTAATTTATATACATTGAATATATGCATTGAAAATTAATATTTATTTCATTTGAGACATATATATGCAATTATCTGCTTTTTTTGCTTCCCTTTCCAGCAATGTGTTTGCTCCTATAACAGGATATGAGCAACTGTAAATTCCTTAAATTTACCGTAAATATTGCTTTAGGTCTAATAAGAGGTTTCTTCTTTCAACCACAAAATCTTCTAATGTTCTGCAAGGGTCCCACCCACCCCCTTTTTTTGTGTGGGCTGGGAATCACTTGTCAATTTGGAATCAAAAGGATCTTGCTAGAGCAGAATTAAAAGCACTGTGGCCTATAAAAGAGCAACTGATATATTAGAATGATAGCATGATTTCCAAATGTTAATCTGGATTAAAATAAATTAGTAAAAAATCTGCACTACTCATTTTCTCCTTTGCCTTAGGTCTTTATGAATATTCTATAGAAGTAGAATTAACTGTATGTTTAATCTCAGTTGCTCAAGACTTTAATTCTAACAAACAATCAAGAATCAGCCTGTTTTCCAAAAAAAGATACCATATCCTTACAAAATAGAAGATAACATACTGTACCCTATTCAAAATATTTTTAACTGTATATGTTCCTCCATTTTTCTCAAAGAAAACAAATAGGATTTTTCCTTTCTTCCTGCTATCCTACACATAACACCTACATCTAAATAGGCCAGAGCTGGGGTGGTGCAGTAGTCAGAATGTAGTACGGCAGGCTATTTCTGCTGACTGCTAGCCAACTGCCAGCCGTCTGGTTCAAAGTTAACTCAGCCTTCCATACTTCCCAGATCAGTAAAACAAAGAGCCAGAATGTTATGCTGACTCTAAACTGCTTAGAGGTCTGTAAAGCACTGTAAAGTGGTATATAAGTCTAAGAGCTATTGCTACCATATCTAGTTTTGCAATATTCCCCTGCATATGAGCCTTTATAAAGATTTTATCTTGGTAATTTTGGGGTTGGTAACAATTTCTGAACTCTCTACCTCAGGGGTGTCAAACTGGTGGCTCACAGGTCTTATGCATCATGTGCAGGCCGTGCCCACTCCAACTCCACAAAGACAAAAAACATAATGATACGTAACAATATGTCTCATGACACGATTGAGTTTGACACCTGTACTCTACCTATTGTATTCCTCTTTAATAGGTTTGATGATTTTGGAGAGTCCCAATTTATTATATGATCCTTAACAATACTGTATAATTACATTTCACTTGTCCAAATGACATAAGGTTACAATGAATGAAAGCAATAACTGCATTATTCTTGGTTCAACATCCTCAAATAGCATCTTTCATATTATTGACAAATAGAAAAAACAATATTGGCTAGAGTACAATGTATTTTATATGCTCCTGCACTTAATATCTATTGCAATTACATTGGTTGCTTGTGTGTGTGTGTGTGTGTGTGTGTGCACCAACCTGAAGATGACAAGTGGGACCTCATCGAAACATTGCCAAGATGCTCTCAATCTTACACGGGAAAGACCCGAACATGCCAAGACCTGCATACCTGTACCCATGAAAATCTATGTATATGTGTGTGTGTGTGTATGTATATGTATATATGTACATATGTATTTGTTTTTTTAAATTTTCGCGGGTACTTATATGTGTGCTGTTCAGCTTCCTTCGGGTATTATCCCATGTCATTTTGGGATAATAAAAAAAAAGTGCTTTAAAAGCACTACAATGACATGGGATAATACCCGAAGGAAGCTGAACAGCACACGTATATTTGTATATATGTATATATGTATATATGTATATATGTATATATGTATAT
>BLBF01000026.1:1829826-1842458 GCA_015471245.1 Laticauda colubrina | reverse complement strand
TGTATATATGTATATATGTATATATGTATATATGTATATATGTATATGCTATAAGCTGAGCATAAACAACGAACTTCTGATCAGGGAAAAATATTATTCTGAAAGCCCAGAAAGACAGTCTATCAGGTATACTTCTTGTTGAAATTTTTTAAAAAATGTTAAAAATGTAATTTGACTTCCTAATAAGTTCTTGTTCTATTATGTATAACATGTGAGATGTTTATTACTCAAATAATATTAATATTGCTCAATCCATGACATATTCCTTAATCAGAAGACCAATACCAAAATTGAAACAACTCCCTCCATCTTCCACAACACTGGTTTTGTCAGAAGTGTGTAAAATATTGAACTTACCAATTAAGATCTGTCCAGACTTTATTGCTGAGCTTCCTGGGATCAAGCCATGTACTGTAATTTTTTCTTCATCAGTACTTCTAGATTTAGTACCATGACTATATTTTTCAGCTGTTGTCCATGGTGGTTGGTGGACAATTCCTATTAAGGATTCCAGAAGATCATGTTGGTCCCCTATTGTGGCATTTGAGGCTTTCTGTGGATTTACATAAATGTAGATGTCTTTGTACAGCTGTTGGTCAACATCTCCCATTTTATGGCAAGAATGGTGTTTCAAAATGGAGGCTGGGACATAATTATGGACACAGTCTTTGCTACTTGCTTTCTTCTTTTCAGAATTCCTCAGAAGACCTTTATTCTTTAATAAATTAGTAAACTGTTGCAATCTATCTTCACTCTTTCTGTCTTTTACAGCTTCCTCATGAAAAATCTCAGCTTCATTTTCACTAAATCTAACATGGTTCATCATAGATCTAGCAAGAGTATTGTTGTGAAGGATGGTTTCCTCTTCATCTTCAGTTAGTTCTAGGTAGAATAATTCTCCATTTTTCTGCACGCTATCCAACCACTCAGGCTCAATGTCACTATGAACGAGATAACAGCAGTATATTTAATTCATAATTAACCTAAAAACTTATGAAATGAAGACCAAGAAACTATCACTCAAAAGATTTACTATTTGATGCTTCAAAAGCATTAGATACTGAAACTGACATGTTTGGCGCAACAAAGAGCTAGATTTGTCATAATAACAATGGTTATGAATATAGATCATGATTTTTAAAATATAAAAAGCACATATGTAAAGGTTGGTGGATTCTAATATGATGGGTCCTTGGTGATCTCTGAGCTTGGTTGGTTTTTTGCAGATGTTTCATTATCCAAACCAAGTAACATCACTCACTAACACTGATGATGTTACCTGGTTTGGATACTGAAGTTCTGCAAGAAAACAACCAAGTTCAGAGACCACCTCACTTCAGTCCTGAGCTACAAATGTTTTCCTTTATTGGATTCTCACCTATTCTGCTTCACTGGGCATTGAAATAACTTATGTCATTCATTTTAATTCAGCAGAACAACCCTCTTTTGCAAATTAGGAATTCAACATTACTATTTGCAAACACTTCCCAATATAATCAGGACTTAGCAGTTTGTCTAAATGCCAGCAGGTTGATTCTGATCTAATCTTGGATGGAATGCTGTTCAAAGGAGGAAGCAGCAACATAAAAACTTACTTTTGTGTTCTATTGGGAATAGTGCATCAGTTAAGTTGAACAACACTTTAAAAGGATGCTTTCTTCACTGGATCTCATTGGTTAGGTGAAGGTGATCCCATTTATATTCAGGTCCCAAACCATTAGGCTTTTAAGGTGACTACCAGCATTTTTAATTGTACTGGACTCCGTCATCCAACAGATAGGATTCCAAATTTTAGACTAGATAGAGCTTCTAAATAGATTTCAAGGGCAGGATCATTACAGTAAATTTTATGGAATGTGTCACAGTGCCAAGGTTTCCTTCTCCAGGAAATGATGCAACTTACATGCCGCCAATCTAGACAAAGACCACTTCAGGAATAGCCTCTATCTGTCATTTCAGTTAATAGCCAAAAATGTCGGATGACTCTATACATCTACTTCTTCAGAGAAAGAGCTACCTCTTCCAAAGTTACCATTAGGTTATTAGAAGACTGAAGACAGCATTCCCTATAATCCAATAGTGAATTCAATCATATATATTCCAAATATTATATGGGAAACATTGTTAAAGCTTTGCAGACTGCTAATAACTGTCTGAGAGAGATGCAGCATTCTTTTGCCATGTCAGATCAAATATTGCAAATTGTGTGATGTGTGAGCTTGTATTTCCATTTGCTTAGAAACAGGACTAAATAGGTATCTGAAGGTGTAGTAGGGGTTATTCCTGCACATTTCTCTTTGGATGAAATGTTTCCACTTAGTACATTTAGGCACCCAGATAGTGAGATGGACAGCATATAAATTTAATAAATATAATGTATTTATTTAGTATTTAATTAGTGGTTTGGGGTTAAAAGTGAATATTTCCCAGTTAACAACCCAGGATACTTCAGAATAAACACAAATGGGGCAAATTCCCACTCTTTCAGATACAATAGGCTTTCCAAACAGAGATGGGGAAAAAAAAACGACTGCATTATCCTATTTCCAACATTTCCATCACCCACCATCCAGTCAAAGCAGAAGAAGCTTCTTGGGATGAGAAGCTAAACGTCTTGGAAGAAAAATCAGAAAGCCCAGTTGCTTCTTGAAAACCATGACCTGGATGACTGAGAATCTCCTTAGATATTATCTCCTATGCTGACATGCTAAGCTGTTCGTTGGGAAGAAAAGGACCAGGGAATAAAAGAGCCTAAGGGATAAATCACTAAAGTTCCTAGTTGGAGGCAAAGGAAAAGCATTCCATTAGGGAAATTGCAATCCCACACTTTCCGCGTTTCTAAAAGCAACAAAGAACAGCACATTTGGAAGGTGGTCGTATCAAATCATTTACTCCTAACTCAACTCCGTGCCCTCCGGAAATCAGCACATGCGCGGCCTGCAGTCCTTTATCGCTCGCAAAGCGGGGAAGAACCTCTCTCTCCTTACTCGGAACTGCTGGACAAAGATGGAGAGCAGGAATCGCCACTCTGATTCGAGTCACCGCCCTGAGACTCGTCATAATCCTCAGCCGACGGCTCTCGGGGAATCTCAAAAGGCCGGCGAGGCAGCCCCGTTTTCTCCATAACGGGGGGCGGTGGGGGGGGGCGGGAATCAGTTTCCTTCGAGATCCCTACAAGCTCTCTGTCGCCATGACACTGGAATCCGAAAAAAGCAGGACGCCACCCTCTGTCGCGCCTTGATTGGCAAAGGCTGGGGAAACCATGGCGCCCACAGAAGCGCCGACAGACCTGACAACGATACGCTCCGCCCCTCACCAAAAACTCTCCCTGAAACTCCTACATCAGACCGTAAACACTGAGCAGACGTTATCCTCCCTTCTTCTCTTTGCATTTTGCCCAGATTTTTAATCACCTTGCCGGAATTATATTGCATCCCTAGAATCTCACAAACTTGCAGCTGGTTTGTAAAGCCTGATAAAAGAACTGCCTTCAAAACGCAACTTTGCCGTCATGGTGACCCTGGCATCATTTGCCTTTCAGAGAAACGATTACTTTAAGTCCTTCCTCAAAAGCCACCCTATCTTTGACATCTCTCTCCCCCCCCCCCCCCAAGAAGTGCTGTTCAATAATATGCACGTTAACTCAGTAGTAGTCCCAAGGAATCAATTTATTTGTAAGGGATTTCCAATGGATCAAGTGAAATTGAAGAACTACATTTTACTGGCTTAAATCAGTGTCTCAACTAATTAACTTCTCTGCTTTTGGGAGATGGTTATGGTAGTTTATCTTCGAATCAATCTTGAACTTTAAATGCTTTGCTGGTCTCCATTTTATATTCATTGCACAAGTCTCTTTGGATTAAAAAAAACATTCCATACATTAAATCATATTTTATCTGGGATTATTCTTTATTAGGGATCCCCAGAAACACTGAAAGTAACCATCCCCTCACACACACAAAATTTGGAGCTGCCTTTTGCAATTTGTAAATTAATGAATGTAGTGTTTTTTCTACTTCTGGTACTAAATTTTGTTTTGCATTATCTATGATATTAAGACTTCATACTTTTAAGCATAATTTATGTAACTAGCAGCTCAGACATGATCTTGATTAGAGCAGCATATTAGCCTTGTAAATCAGTTAATATTAATAGTGTAAATCAGAAACTTCTCCAAAGTGCTCACAGGTATAAATGCATGCAATATATACAAGAGTCAATCTTTCAACTTGCTGTATCGGGACAAAAGTTAACATTCCAAAAACTGTCCACTAAACAATATGATATGATACTTAGATGATAAAGCATTACCTTTTCGTCATCAGAAAGGCAAACCATTTTTCTATGGAAGAAACCTTTTATTGGCACTAAAAAAGAAAAAGGTCTTCTGGAATTAGTGAAATACGATGTGTAATGTAAATAAACTCAGTTGCAAACTGGAAAAACAAATCCTGCATACACATCAACTTTCTCCAGTGCTGCATTGAAAAATTCTCATCGTTTACTAAGCGTGTTGTTATCCCACCATACATCTGAGACCAACTAATGTGTATTAGCAGAGAATAAATCTGGAGCACATCTTTTTTTTTTTCTTTCACTGAGAATCTCTTCCTTTCACAAACTTTCATCTTTACCTGTGCAGCAGGATGCTCTGCACCGAGTCTAGGTCTTCTAAATTCCGAGTTACCGGCTTGGGGATTCTCTGCTTCGTTGCGCGGAACATGGTGCTGAAGAAGTAAGCGCCTCTTCATTACCTGCCTCCAAAACGGTATCCGCAATATTCACCGATTTTCATGTAGTAGAATCATTCCCCTAGCAGATCATTCCCTTAGGCAAAAAATAACAGCTAAGAGGACTAATGTGGAAGTCGAAAGCGATATAATGCTTTAACAGTTTCTGCCGGTTGGAGAAAAACTATGCTCCGGTGTAGGGAGCCTCTGGTGAACTCCGCTTCCTTTAAAAAGTCTCGATTTAAAACTTTTTCTCGAGGATGTCAGACTGTAAAAGCGAAAGAAGCTTAAGCTTCCGCGCTCACACAGAAACTCTTCTGCAGATTAAAAAAAAAAAAAAAAAAAAGCAAGCCCATTGTCCTAGCTCAGGTTTTCTGAACTTTGGCAACTTTAAGACGCATGAACTTCAACTCCCAGAATACCCCAGCCAGCGACGCTGCCTCGGGAATTTCGGAATTGAAGTCGACCCGTTTGAAAATTGCCAAGATTCAAAAATACTGCCTCCAAAAAAAACAGGTGGGAGCCTTTCAGCCCTGTCCTTCTTATATTATTCTCCTGGGCTTTAAAGACTTCCAAAACCTTGTTAATTTAGTACGCAGTGCCTTTAGGGATTAGGGGAAAATCATCCTGGTGATCAAAAAAAGATGCAATGTCAAGACCGTTCCAGTTATAAATCACCTCTTTCATTTCTTTCACATGGCATCATTTAATGCTATACAAACACTTAAACACAACTGATTTGTGTTTAACATCAATATGTTTTATACAGTTTCATATATTATTGTATACACAGGTAGGTATAAAAGATAGGAATCCTTGGCTAATCTCATTTCATCTGTGTTTGATCTCTACTGATTAATTTGCACTTACACAATTTATTAGACTGATATTTCACCTTTCATTGAAGAACTATAGTTGGTACTCACATCTCCCTTCCATTTTATTCCTTCACAATAATCTTGTGTAGTAGGTTAGACCGAAAAACATCCAGCAAGTTTCCAGCACCTGGAACTCCCCATTAGAATTTGTGATAGTGGCAAATATCTGTAGCTTGGGTGTAGGATGAGAGTAGAACTTCATTCTTCGAATTTGTAGGTTGGTTTCTGAATGTTTCATTACCAGTCTAGATAGCATCTTAGGGAGAATTTAGGGAATGTCAGTGTTGAGTGTTCTTCTGCTTATAAAGGCTTTGTTGGTCAGTAGGTCTTGTGATGGGAGGGTCATGTCAGGTGAGGTCTGGTGATGACTCTTATGGGGAAGTCACATCAGGTGAGGGTCATTGGGAAGTAAAGTGCTTGTGTGGATTATGTGGGTTGATTGAGGATTGGTGGCATCGCTGGTTGGTTGTGTGGTTGATTTGAATTCTCAAGGTTCCTTGATAGGTCAATATGCCTCACTCGTCACAATTCCATCAACAAACACATCAACACATGAAGGGTAGGGGAGAGGAGAGATTGATTTGTCTGAATAGAAATTTCTTTTAAAAATTCAAATGTATATTGATTTGGTTCTGTATTCTATAAAATATATATGTATGGCCTATTTAATTCACTCAACATAAACCAATAGATAATGTAAAATAACAAGAACAAAGAACAAAACAAGACCCCAGTTATCAATGATACACACACACACACACACACACACACACACACACACATGTGTGTGTGTGTGTATCTGACAATTTGCCTTATGTCCAAGTAAGGAAATTAAAAATATTAATATAAATGAAGCAGAATATCTCTTAATGCTAATTGCAGATAAAATTATTGTCATTATAACTAAATCCCTACAACTTCTAATTTCGAAAAAAAGTTTTGAATTTTCGTCTGTTGATAATAAGAAAAAAATTATTATGTGCTCATACTTCCTGTAACATGTAAATAAATGTTTTGTCTAATCTAATGGACTTTCTTCTACCTTTTGAGAAAATAAGATACCTAGGAGTCAATAAATCAAAATATTTGAATAAACTTCCTTTTTTAAAAAACACACACACTGTGTTCTAATGTGGGAGAAAAAAAAATCTTTGAGTAAATAGTTAATACTTACTTAGCAGTACTCAAAGCCACCACAGTCATTTATATTGGCCACATTATGCTGCCATACCCAGGCTGCAAAATTTTTAACAAAAATATATTTTTATATATCATTGCACTATCATGCAGTAGTCATCACGATGTTGTAGCCCAGATATGATAGCTATACTGCTTAGAAACTATGTTTTCAATTAACAATTCTGTGGCAAAATTGCAAATAACTATTATTACTTGAATGAACATTGCATAATGTTGAATAATGCATAAACTAGCTTGATCTAAAAAGGCTAAAAATAGGGTATAAGAGTGTAAAACCAACTGGTCTATTAATTTGTTTTCACAATTAGCCAACCAACTGCAGAAATCCTTGTAATCTATTGGCCAATGTCCCTCAGAGATAGTCACATTACTATCAAGGCTAAATCATTGATCTCATGATTTCCATCAATTGGTTCAATCCTTTTTTGAAGTCAGCCACACTGAAAGCCATCATGGTGTCTCATTGTACCAAATTCTATAAATTTAATTATATCTTATATAAAATTATTTCCTTTTGTCTGTCCTGATTATTCCAAGATTCAGTTTCATTGGGTGTCACCTGCTTCTAATGTGGGAACGGGAAAATTGCTTCTCTTTGCTCACTTTATCCATGCCATGTATAACTTTGCATCACTGCCATGTTCTTTCTAATTTGATTCATTTCTAAACTAAAAAGCCCCAAATGTCACAACTTTTTCTCACTGCTTCAATTTTTTGATCATCTTAATTGTCCTTCTCTGGATCTTCTCAGGCTCTACTATATCCTTTTGGAGATGCGGTGATCAGAAATGAACACTATACTCATAAATTAAGTCATATCATTGGTTTTTATCAGGGCCTTAGCCTTATATTGGCATCTTTTTTCAGTACCATTCCTCATTATTCCTAACATGATCTTTTCCTGATCAGTCAAGGCTAGCTCTAATCCCATTAGTTTGTATGATCCCATTAGTTTGTGTGGAAGGATCTGGAGGGGTAAAGGAAGAAAGGAAAAGTCTAATCTTTGACTTGCTGTGACCTTAAAGAGGAAATAATTACTACCTACCTGCCTTCAATCGAGGACCTGTATACTGCATGAGTCAAAAAGAGGGATGTGATAATATTTACAGACCCCTCACATCTCAGACACAAACTGTTTCAACTCCTACTCTCAAAACGACACTATAGAGCATTGCACATCAGGATAACTAGGCATGAGAACAGTTTTTCCCCCAAAAGCCATCATTCTGCTAAACAAATGAGTCCCTCAACACTGTCCAACTATTTACAAAGTCTGCACTACTATTACTATTAATCTTCTCATCAGTCCTTATCGCCCATCCCCACCCATGTGTGACTGTATGATTGTAACTTTGCTGCTTGTATCCTTATGATTTATATGGACTGTTTCCTGGTATGATTTGATTGCTTACTGTGCCCTATGACTATATGACTGCCCTATGACCCCAGTGCTCTCTGGGTCTTGCAGGCTTTTGTTGGTCCTGGATGCAGCTAGTTGCTTGGGGAGACACACGATCTGCTCTCCGCCCCGAGACATTCACCAGACCTGGCTATGCATCGTAATGGGCTCCAGGAGAAGAGGGGACCCTGCCTCCCCGATTGTGAAGCACACTAAATTTAACTGTGCTGAGCCAGGTGCTATGAAAGCAGTGAGCAGGCCATGAAGGCACCAGCAGCAGCAGTGGAGAGAAATGGCCAGGTCGGGCCAGTGTCTTGGGGCTGAGAGGAAGTTGCATATCTCCCTGAGTGACTGAGGTGTGTACAGCACCAACAAGGGCCAGAAGAAATGCCCATGAGACCCAACAAGAGACAAAGCTTTGCTCCCTCTCTGGAATATGGAGCGAATCTCCATCCTCTGTCCTTACCTTCTCAGGCCAGTGAAGGGTGGCTGGGAGGGGAGGGACAGGGACAGGCACGGGTGGATTCAGCCAACAGGGAGCCATAGGAGGGGGATGAGAGAGCCACTGGTTGCCGCCACCCATTGTTTTGGCCTGCCCCCATTGCTGCAAAAGCACCATTACCTTGTCCCAGCCAATGAGGGCTGCACTACTCCTTGCACGTTCACTACTGGCAAAGTTGCAAGTTGCACATACCTCTCTCTATGGCTGAGATTTCCAGCCCCACCACAAGCTGCCTGGCCAGTCCCATATTCCAAAGCTCTATTCACAAGACTGGTCCATTTATCATCCCAAGCAGCTCCTCCACCCTGGTGTGCTGTGGACCACCAAAATTGGTGACCTCTGATTTAGAATGCATGCCTCAAAAATGCTAAAACAAATGTAAAGCAATTAGTCTACAAATTCAAAAGATTTACTCTGCTTCTATTTTTCTACAGAGTAAACACTTATTTACATTACTTAAGCATTATTGTTTCATTCTATTCAACCCAAAAGAAACTTGTTCACTGAAAAAATGCAACCAATGAATGTTTAGTAGAAAGTAAACTGGTTTGGACCCACATTTTGTGCACGTTTGAATCATGTTCATTCTCCAAAAATTATTTAGGATAAAATCACATATTTCTAATTTCATGCAAAGTCAACTGCAGAATCATAAACATATCTGGGAAATTGAAAAATATTTTGCATGTATTAATATATTACTCTTAACAAGGCATAATTAATTTTCTCTATATTTTTAAAGTGAATCAGCTCCACCTAGTGTTGGTACAGAACAGAACAGAAAATAAGAGTATTATGTTTAGATTCTAAATGGTAAAAGGAGTATAAGATCAGAGAATAAGATTTATTACAGATACACAGTTATAAGTGAAAAGTTAGTGGTCTATTCTATAACAATTGATAAGATATAGGTTTAATATAGCTACTAGGTAGCTAGTGTTTACTTAAAAATATGTACCATAGCGTGGTATCTCTAATAGTGGAAGGAACCAATTACTTTAAAAAGTAAAATTATCCTTAAGAATCTCTCCCCAGTTAATAATATCCCAGCTTCAAGCTGGTTTTAGAAAAGGCTTAAGAATGCTGCTGATCCGTTTTGGATAATTGAGTACTTGAGAAAGCCAAAGATCCCTAAAGATGCAACACTATGTGCTGCATTGATAGAAAGATCTTTGGTTGTGTTGACCATGTCAAATTGTGGAGGTCCTGTTCAACATTTACATGAAACCGCTGGGTGAGATTATCCATCTCTACTAGATGAGGTATCACCAATGCATTGATGATATCCAGTTATGTATTTCCATCCTAGTTAAAGCGTAATTATTTTGTAATTATGTTGTTTCTTCCTCTCATCACCTTTTTTATTATTTTAAATTTTATTCTTTTACTGTTTTATTTTATTAAATAAACAATTGAGTAAATTAGTATAACTATATATCCTTCTGTACACATAATTGCTGGTATTTTCTTTCAAAGTATTTTCTTCTGTATCTATTTGTCTACATAATTGTACAGTACACAGTTCTTATCCATTTTTATACATGAAGTGATATACACTCTAACCATCTATTTACATAAACAGACTTTTTCTCTAAGGAGATATTTAAATAACTCAACAGAAATTTTTCCCATGTATATTGCAAAAAGAACTCCACATGCATGGATAACAACATGTTAAAAGGTAGTTTGGATTATATTATCCATCATCTCGACTTAAGACAGGATCAGAAGTGGTTCCCTCCCCCCTTCCCTTTGGAAAAAGAAATGGATTGTTTCAGTTGGAATGGTATCCTTAAATAAAAAAAAGCTCCTTGCAGTGATATTAAAAAAAAAAAGCCCATCTTAATATTGCAAACGATTAATTTCCATGCTATGGAATATTCCCTCCTCCTAGTACTTGAGAAAGTAGCCTGGCTCTGTTAATGTATTGTTTGGTTTATGCTTCCTAAGTCATTATAATGAAATATAATCACTTTTTTTTGTTTTGAGAATGTAAGTTTTTTCTACTATTTGCTTATTCTTATTTTCTTTGCAGTCATTCAGCAACTTGTAGGATTTTAAAAGTTTTATTTCCTATCAAAAACATCTTTGTCACACGAAAAAGAAATAGATAAAGCAGAAAGTAATACAACAGGCCTATTTAACCAAATTTTCTAGATTCTTTGCAATACTCTGCACTATATATAAAACATATATTATATAGCTGCATTTCTATTTCAATTTTACTGTAAATATTCCATGATTCAAATGAGTTTGAATTGGTTTTGAGTTTAGCCTTTTCTCCCAGGTCTTCTTTTGAAACCTCTTGTACGATTGTGGGTTCTTAAAAATTCCATTGATGCTAACGGTGTTATGTTACATGCAGAGAACAGTTATAGCACATATTCCAATCAGAAGAACTCTAATACTATTGTGTGCCAGCGTGGCTCAACCTTTGCTTAAACTCCAATTTAAACACATTTCTTTTTATAACTATGTAATTCCCTTTCTACATTTGTCTTACACTTTTCTACACTGTTCATGGTTGTGCTATGAGAGCTCAAGAATGAAGGCAGTATGACGTTTGCTTGGTATAAATATATTTGGGTTCAAGTACTTTTTAGGCCTCTTAGATGTGGCCATATCTCTCTGCAGGAACTAATGTGGTTTTAGGTGAAGATTTCTGCACAGCTGTTTGATTTCAGACCTATAAAGTAAGAATCAGAAAATTCAAGAAAACAACACAAAAAATAACACCAGAATGTGACTGTTGTTAGTCAAGATCTAACACCCAGAATATATTTGGACACACATCATGGAAAAACAAAGTTTGTTTTGACAAGAGGATAGCATAAAAAAACATATCAGAAAAAGAAATCAACAGGATGTTAAAGTATCTAAGTTTTTGAAAAACCTTGAATTGACATATTTTGGTTCAACAATAAAGAACTGTTTGTTTTATAGTACACATCCTACTGGCTACCTATAAATTGCCTCCTGAGCTTTAATGGGCTTCCTCCCTTTCTCTCAATTTTTGTTTTTTCTTGCTTTCTTACATCTACTCTCATTGTTATACTTCATACTGTACTATAATCTGTTTTTATGATGCATTTATGATGTAAATATAAGGACATACCATTTAAACTGCTTCTTTTCTGAATTAATGCTGATTTGATTCTAATCAGGTCTTAAGAAAATCCTATCCAGAATGAGATATTTTGACATCATCTTGAAAAGTATTCAATTTATACTGTGGGCTATCACAATTTATAGACTTGTGATTATCAAAGATTTCAGAATGCTTCTTGGATATATACCTATCATTGTTTTGGCCTTGAAACAGTTATATACAGGTTTTAAAGCAATGAAATTTTGGTGTAATTGAGATTTGGCAAATAAAGACCTATTGTATTATGGTTCTGCAGGAAAGAAAATAAATTAAACCATTCTGATGAATGTTTTACCTATTTGAAATTCATATCATGGATATCCAGCTGCATGAAACTAAATCTATAACATAAGTTTAAAAATATTTTCAACTTTTTAAAATTAACTTCCCATAGAAGTTATTCCCATTGCAGATGAACTGCACCTGGCCAGAGCAACTGTTGGCCTTTTGCAAGGTTTCAAAGGATCTACTGGAATTACCATTGCTAAGTAGTTGTAACTTCTCAGGGTAAACCAGATACAATTTCAACCAGATGAGCCATGCGGTATCTGCAATCCCGCATTAGATGGGCGTCTCATGATAGGGAGCGAAGGAGAAAGAAACGACAGGAGACAAAGTTTCTCGGGATGAGTGCGCCCAGAATGTCTTGGCACACGCTCTTTTATTATGCTCATTCAAAAGGGGGTGATTGTTTATTCAGAGCCTAGGTCAAGCCCAGGTCAGACAGAATACAAAGGATTTACAATAGCTCAAACAAGGTAAGATACCAGGTCAG
>BLBF01000026.1:1799143-1819826 GCA_015471245.1 Laticauda colubrina | reverse complement strand
GATACAATGTTGCAAATGCCTGAATGATACATAGTTCCAATGATACAGTTGCAAACACATAAATGATACATAGTTACAACAGAGCCAATTCTAATTTATCTTAAATTACACTGAGATAATCTTGAAAGTCTGAAAGTACAATTTCTCTTGATCTCCTTTCCAGTTTGAAAAACTAGGGAGGGCCTCTTCTAAGCCTCTTCCTCACTCAATATCCAGCTAGATCCAGGCAATACTCTCTCTTATCTGTCCATTCTCTTTAACTAGCCTCCCAAGTCTTTCCTGCATGATGTCACATGATGTTTCACCTAATGCTTAATGATTGAAATTTACCTCTAGTGAGGGAAAAAATGCTATAGTAGGTGCTGCTACTGCAGCAGGCCTCAAGAGGGGTGGGGTTCAGCCATTAAGCTCAAAGGGGGCGCATAAAGGAGAAATTTTATTTAAAAATTTACAAAACCAAATTTTTAAAAAGAAAAACAGTGGGATGGTGTGTCAACCTGTATGTGCCCAGGCAGGGGTGGGGGTGGGGGATGATGGTAGTGGCTCGCAGCAAAACACTCCAAAGCTGGATCAAATCAACTAATCGGAAGATAAATGGCAAAGAAGGTATGACCTTCCTGCGTTGCAGCAGCAGCAATGATCTCCCCACCCTCCACCTCCTCCTCTCTCTTTCTCGCCTTCTCCCCTGTTCTTGAAGAATGAACTTCCACTTCTCACCCTGTCGAAATCCTTCACACCAAAAGGAAGGAGGTGCCACTGTTAGCTTAGTTGGAGGATTTGTGCGTGCCAGCCATGCCAAAGGGTAACTGGCAAGAGAGGTGGCTTTAAAAAGCAGGAGGATAGACCAGAGGAGGAGAGGGTGGTGGGCAAGGGAAGTGTCACTTTTCTTTCATTTGTATAGACTAGAGTGAGTCATTCTTCTCATAGTTGGAAAAAAACAGCTACTTGTGGGCTTTGTGGATTCCAATGCCACTTCTCCATACTTCGTCCTCACCCTTCATCCCCACTTCCCCATCTTCTTCACTGCCCTGGCAGACCCCTCCTTTTCCTTTGGGAAAACAAAAAACAAAACAAAAAACAAATAAAAACCAACTCCCACCACCCCCGTCTCAACGACAGAAGATCACACTAGCCATTTGATGGGCTCCATCCCTCTCTGGGTTCCCCAGGTCCGCTGGCAAAACCAGATGTTCAGTGCCTTTTGGAAGAGTATTAGTGAGGAGGCCATTCTAATCTCTGGGGGAATGGTGTTCCAGAGAGACAGAGCCATTATGGAGAAGGCCCTTCTTCTGGGTCCCACCAGATATATCTCCCTCAGGGGTGGGACCCTCAACATGCCCTGTCTCCTTGCTCTAATGGGTTGGGTAGATGTCACTGGCAAGAGATGTTTCCTAAGATAACCCAGACTCAAGCCATGAAGGGCTTTAAAGATGATAACCAGCACCTTGAATTGCACCCAGAAGCAAATCGGCAACCAATGCAGCTCCTGCAGGAGAGGTGACACATGTTCACACTGGGATCTGCATAAAACCATTGCACCAACTGGAGCTTCCGGATGCTCTTCAAGGGCAACCCCATGTAGAGCGCATTGCAATAATCAAGATGGGAAGTGACCAGGGCATAAGTGACTGTGAGTAGGGACTGCTGATCCAGGGAAGGGCATAACCGTTGCACAATCCGCAGTTGTGCAAAGGCCTTCCTGGCCACGACCGCCACCTGCTCTTCAAAGAGGAGTCGTGAGTTCAGGAAAACCCTTAGATTACGCACAGGGTCTGTTTGGGTAGTGCCACCCCATCCAAGACTAGAGGTGGTAATTCTCCTTGAACCAACAAACCCCGAACCCAGAGCCACTCAGTCTTGCAAGAGTTCAGTTTCAACCTGTTGCTCCCCATACAGCCACTAACAGCCTCCAGGCATTGTGAGAGGGAGTACACAGCAACACTTAACTCACCATGGGCCGAGTATCATCAGCATATTGGTGATACCACAGTCCATGGTGACGGATGATTTCACCCAGTAGCCTCATATAAATGTTGAACAGGAGTGAAGAGAGTATCGAGCCCTGCAGAACCCCATAAAGCAGTGGGCGAGGGCTGGATCTCTACCCTCCTATCTACACTGACTGAGAGCGGCTGCAGAGGAAAGAACCAAGACAGAACAAGGCCTCCCACTCCCATCCCCTGAAGCCGTCCCACGAGAATCCCATGGTCAATTGTATCAAAAGCCACTGAGAGGTCAAGTAGAGCAAGGATGGATAACTACCCCATCCTGTTCCCGCCAGAGATCATCCAAAAGTGTGACCAATGCTGTTTCTGTCCCAAATCCAGGCCTGAATCCTGACTGGTAGGAGTCAAGATAATACGTTTCATCCAGAAATCTCTTCTCAACAACCTCCCCAAAAAGGGAAGATTGGAGACAGGTCAGAAATTATCCAACTGGGTGGAGTCCAGCAATGGCTTCTTAAGAAGAGGGCAGACCACAGCCTCCTTAAAGTGCTGGGACACTGTCCCCTCCTGTAGAGAAGCATTAATCACCACCAGAGTCCACCCACCTGTCACCTCCTGGGAAGCTTTCACAAACCAAGAGGGACATGGGTCTAAAATACAGGTGCTCGCGAGCATACTCCCTAGGATCCTGTCTACTTCCTCAGGACCAACAGGGTCAAACTGTTCCCAGATAACAAGGCAAGAACCTGCCTCAGGAGCTTCCATCAGATCAGCAACCATGCGGGCTTCTAACTGGGAATGCAATCGAGCAATTTTGTCTTCCAGAAAATCTGCAAATTCCTCAGTGCACCCCTTCAGGTAGATCTCAATCTCCTCCTTTCCTCGGAGGAGATGGCTCACCTAAAAGAGGTGATTAAAAGAGGAGATAATCACCGGGTGATTATCTGCAGATGCAATTAGTGTGGAGAAGTATTTACACTTTGCCTCATGAATTGCCATAAGGTAGGTCTTAGTAGCAGCTCTCTCAATCGAGTTCATCTCCTGTCTTCCACCAGTGGCATTCTAGACATCTCCTCATGCTTTTCGTCCATCTCAGTTCTTCTGTATACTATGGGGCACAGAGAGGTCTACGGGTAAGGAGAGGTCGCAAGGGTGCAATCCAATCCAGAGCCTCAGTCACCTTCCTCTTTATACTTAATAATCCTCTTGGCGGTCCTGCGCAGCAGACTTGATGTATGATAAGCATTCCTGCCTCTGGGAAATAATGAACATTGGTCAGACTGCAAAACAGTGCTGGAACTGACATAAGAAGGAAAATAAGTGGAGATTGTGTTAGCAATAGGTGAGTATGGGGCACTGTCATCCATGCCTGCTTTCCAAAATTATTGTTAGCCTGCATATGCAATGGAACAACTTGATAGTGCAATAAAGCTACATATCAGTATACATCTCTATACAATACAGCTATGAACAAGTGTTGATTAAAACCCATTGTCTTATACACCATTCCATATTATCATTCTCTTAAATTGATGATGGTTGTAAATTATACATAGCAGTATAGTGATGTTGAATCATGTTTGACAATATTATATCGACATTGTCTTATATTTCCTGAAACACATTCAGTACAGTGCAGATACACAGCTGTGTATGGATTTCATTATATGAACCTTCCTTTCTTCCTCCCTCCCTCCTTCCCTCCCTCCCTTCCTTCTTTCCTAACATATATTGAACAAGGCATACCCTACCTCATCCTCTTGTGCAGGCCTGCTGAAAAGCCACTGCATCTGACAAAAATATCCATAGCATAGTTGGTATTTCAGAAATGGAAAGGCTTCCAATATAGACTATATTAAATTCACCTTATTGTAACTATTTCACAGTGTTCTTGTACATGTAGGGGAAGGAATGTTCAGCTTAAGTGACTTTAATGTCCTTAGCAATAAAACTTTTAACTTTATAGAAAAATCCAGGAAAAACAGAGTGAGAACTCAGTATGAGGTAAATACTGATCTCACTGCAACACTACAGGAATTGTATTTATTCTGGAATGTCACATGAAGAATATTCACTACTTTCCCAAGGAGGTTTAGTTATTTTTGTTATGAAGATATATTTTTATTGATGGTGATCAAGCTGTTCTGCACTCAGTTATTATTGCACGCAGATGCTAAGCATAATACTGTAATTGCAGTCAGGCAGAAGTGCACAGAAACACTGCCTCATATCAATTGGATGTTGTTCTACAGTAAATGTGCAAAAAGGCAGCTAAAGTAAAGGAAATATTTTACATGCTATGCACAATTAAATTAATACATAAGACATCACTTAAAATTCAGTTAATGGACTAAGATATACTTTTAAGACAATGTGCATATTGCATAGAATTAGGCTGTGCATATAATTTTTCCTGTTCTGCACATTACTCTCAATAAATAATTTAAAGAAGAAATTCATACTGGGGCTGAAGATACTTTGAATTAATTAGCTTAAGCCCCTGTCACACTGCACCAAAGGATGCAAAGAGGATGTAAAATGGACAAAAAAGCTTGCCATCCCTTGGTTCACGTGATGTATCTGTTCTGTACTCACTGCCTCCGCTTTGCTTCCTCTCTATCCGTCCAGTATCCGTTTATGGACGTTTCATCCGCTCAGAAAGTTTTGAGCTGCTCAAAACTTTTGCGCGGAAAATGTATCCAATTTGTCCATTGTGCATCCGCTAGGCATCCGCTAGGCATCCGTTCTACATCCGTTACGCATCCGCTATATCCGCTAGGCATCCGTTCCGCATCCGCGCAACTCGCATCCGCTCGGACGCAGGGAGGAAGCGGAATGGATGCAGAACGGATGCAGAACGGATGCAGAACGGATGCAGCACGGAAACAAAGCGTTTAAAACGGAAAAAACGTTTGCAGAGGGGACCTATCTCGGATATTAAGGATGTCTAGAGGATGCCTAGAGGATGCAAAGGGACACCTATACTGCCTATAAAAAGGGGGAGCAACTCACCTGCATCTCTCTTTCAGACCAGCAGCCTAGCTGTGCAGACCTCTGCAGCCTTCATCTGACTCTTCCTCTTCCACAGCATCCAGTCATGTCCACCGTGGATCGTAACAAAGTCCTTTTGGCAGCCACCATCCTTCTGCAACAGTGCGAAGCCATCTACAGGCTCTGTGAAATCTACTACAGGAAGAAAAAGAGGCGGCCAAGAAGCGTCTGGGTCCGAAGATGGTTCGCCAGAAGAGCAGAGAATGGACTGTACAACAAGCTGATGGTGGAGCTCAGGAACGAAGATACTCGGGCATTCCAGAACTTCATGAGGATGCCTCCAGCCATGTTTGACGAAGTTGTGCAGTGCCTGACACCCAGGTTGACCAAGGCAAACACCAACTTCCAGCCCAGCCTGGAACCTGGGCTCAAGGTGGCACTCACTCTGCGCCACCTGGCCTCAGGAACCACCTACAGGAGCATGCAGTACAGCTGGAGGGTACCACACAACACCATCAGCATTGTGGTCAGAGAAGTGGTGCAGGCCATCATCGAAGAATACAAGGAGGAGCTCCTCCAGTGCCCCTCCACTGAAGAAGGATGGAAGAAAGTTGCAGAGCAGTGGTATCAGAGGTGGAACTTCCCCCACACCGTTGGAGCCATCGATGGCAAGCACGTGGCCTGCAAATCTCCAGCCAACTCAGGGTCCTCTTATCACAACTACAAGGGCTTCTTCAGCATCATCCTCTTCGCCATGATCGATGCTGACTACAAGTTCATGTACATCAATGCTTCAGGCAACGGCTCATCTTCAGATGCCCACGTATACAACGCAAGTGACCTTAAGGGTGGGCTGGAATGCAACCTCATCGTGGGCTTCCCAGATCCAGACCCCCTGCCCAACGACACACAAGATGTGCCCTACTTCATCGTGGGGGATGACGCCTTCTCCCTCACAACCTACCTCATGAAGCCGTACAGTTCAAGATACCTCACCCATGAAGAGAGGATCTTCAACTACAGGCTGTCCAGGGCAAGGCGGGTGGTGGAGAATGCCTTTGGCATCCTGGCCAACAGGTTCCAGGTACTTCTCACCACCATGCAGCATTGCCCAGAGACCGTGAGGAGGATCATGGAAGCTTGCTGTATCCTGCACAATCTCATGCGTACCCGCTATCCAGTCTTGCAGAACAGGCTCGTGGACCTCCAGCAAGGCAATGGGGACATGGAGCCTGGGGAATGGAGGCAAGGGCGAAACCTGATAGACACTGAGGATGTGCAAGGCCCCAACAGAGCCTCATGTGAAGGGAAGAAGCAGCGCAACCTCCTGAAACACTGGTGCAACTCCCCAGCTGGAGCAGTGGAGTGGCAAGACAGGATGATAGATGATTAATCGATGCTTCCTTGAGGCTGTCTCATCACACGGATGAGATTGGGCCATGTATGTGTGGATGATTGATTATATTGTTATTGATAATAAAGGGCCATAGGTGTGGCACCTGGGAGGGTGGACCATCCAGTCCCACTATGCTTGCACTGGAGGTTTATCTATCCCACAGCTATTACCCATCCCAAAGGTATCCCTGCCCATCCCACTGCTATCTCAACCCATCCCACTGCTATCTTAACCCATCCCACAAGCATGCAAAAGCTTAAATCATTTCTAAAAGTTTCCAGCAAGACTTTATTTAAAAAAAAGAAATGAAGCAAGTGTGTGAATCAAAAATAGACTTTATTAACAACAAGCTATAAGACAAAAATGAGTCTCTGGCACTCCTCTTGGTCGCTCAGTCTCAGGGGTGAAGGATCCAGGTGCTGTGGAGGTGGCTGGTGCTGGAGTGCTTGTCATCAACTCCTCCAGAAGCAGAAGCAGCAGAAGCCCCAGCCCCAGAAGAGCGAGCCCATGCTGCAGAAGCCCCAGCAGAACCAGAGTGAGGGCCAGGGGGCGGGATGGTAGCCCTGTCCCTCTTGCAAGGGCTGGCAGCAGATGGCTGAGGCTTGCTGTGCTTCCGCATGGTTGTGGGGTTGCTGGCTGGCAGGGAGGCTGGCAGGAACCAAGGTTGGCAGGAAGGCTGGCTGGGAGACAGGCACCTAGGCTGGCAGGAAGGCTGTCAGGGAGGCAGGCACCAAGCCTGGCAGGAAGGCTGGCAGGCAGGCAGGCAGGCACCAAGGCTGGCAGGCAGGCTGGCAGGCAGGCAGGCAGGCATGCACCAAGGCTGGCAGGAAGGCTGGCAGGGAGGCAGGCACCAAGGCTTGCAGGAAGGCTGGCAGGCAGGCATGCACCAAGGCTGGTAGGCAAACTGGCTGGCAGCAAGGCTGGCAGGCAGGCAGACAGCAAGGCTGGCAGGGAGGCTGGCAGCAAGGCTTGCAGCAAGGCTGGCAGCAAGGCTTGCAGGCAGGCATGCAGGCAGGGCAGGCAAGGCTGTTAATCCGTCCGGTAGCAGGTCTTTCCTCTGAATGGTGACCTGCTTCCGAGCTGCTTCCTTTATATCTGCGGGGCTTACGCAATGCATCCTCCCCGCATGCGCAATTAACGCTAGGCATCCGTTAGGCTTCTGCTGTGCATCCGCTAGGTTTCCGCTGTGCATCCGCTTCATCCGCTCGGCGTCCGTTTTGCATCCGCTGTATCCGTTCCACGTCCGCTTTGCTTAGGTCCCCCGGAAGCCTAGCGGATGTGCCATCCGCTCCCATCCGCTCCCATCCGCTGGGCTTCCGTTCCGCATCCGCTTTCCATCTGCCATGCGTCCTCCCCGCGTCCGTTTCTTTCCGTGTTATCCGCTATGGTTATGCAAATTTTTGCCCCTTCTGAGAGCAGATAACAATGGATGGAACATTTTTCTCGTCCATTGTGTCCTTTTTACTGACGTTTTGCATCCGTTGGGCAGTGTGACAGGGCCTTTAGATCATTTTCTTTCTTTTTTCTTTTTTTTAAAAAAAAACAAGTTTTGTTCAATTTTTCACATAAAAACAAAAGGCTCTTTTTAGTGGACAACATATTTCCAGATCATCACTTTTACATACAAATATGACAATAATTATGCATTCATATATGCATGCTTTATTCTATTATTACCTTTTCTATTCCAAATTTTCAGAAAAGAGAAAACAAGCCAATTAATCCTAATCTTTTACATTAATCTCAATCCAAACATCCTTTCATTTCATTTCAATTATTTCATATATAATCCTTTAATATTTATTTTAAGAATAAAAATAACAATATATGTTTGCCTAATAAAAAAAAGGTAACCAAAGTCTCTCCTTCCTTTTAAAAGTCTGTGTTAGTTTATTAATTTAAATAGTTCTTTAATGTGTCATATTTTCTTTTCATCACACATTCTTTCTATAAAATCTAGATTAATACAAGTTTTAACACAAGAGAAAAAGAAACAAACTTAGGTTTCCCTTTTACTGCTTTGAGTGTGACACTGAGTGGTTAAAATATACCTTTATTCCCTCATCTTAATTCCCAATAAACCTTTATTTTTAAGTAGTTACAATAATAATCATTACATCTTTTCATTTGGTTTCCACAATATATTTCCCCCCTTGATTTTATTTCTAATTTCAAAAAGGTAAAAGGGAAAAATTGATTATTTAATTCCTGGTTACTGATATTGACCTCATTTTTAAACATTTTCACAATCATTTCAATTATTACCATTTTTTCAAGAAATTATCACGACTCCAATATGATACTCCAATAAAGAACGGACTGGAGCCAAGACAGCCAGGATGTGATATGACCATATTTTTTCACTTGCCTAGTGTTACCATGTGGACGCTATAATGAATATTCATCCAATAACTAACATCTGCTTCCTGACAAGGAGTGATGTAATAATAATGATTCATGGCTGGCTGTCAAGGGGCTGATGTTGTAATAATGTTAAGAAATAAATGAGGGTACATGGACTTATCGAGCAGGGGAAAAGTGCAGTTACCATGTTTCTTTAATTTAAGGATGCCGGATGTTAGGCAGTGAAGCCAGACAGAAGGGGGTTATAGTAATTATGTTGTTATCCAAAGTATAACTTGTATAAGTACAGCTCTGGGTTGCAACGAAACCCAGAGCTGACTTTAAACATAATTTGATTGCTGTTACCTGTTGTTGTGGTGTGTAAGACGAATAAAAAACTTCACTGAAGCTACAGGAGTGAGTTGATATTTTATCGTTCACCCTCTCAATCTCTATGAACAGCTGACATAAACCTTAACTTTTCTTTTAAAGATAAAAATAAAAATGTATATTCATCTAATAAGAGTTATCAGTATCTATCCCTCCTTTAAAAATCTATATTCCTATTTTCTAAGTATTTTTAATTGCAAATATATTCTTGTTACCTCTTGTCATCCTGCAGAATATCCTTTTTAATTCATCAACCATTATCTCTAAAAAACCAGTTTCTTTTCATCATTTTCCTATTTCTGTGTTTCTTTATTTCCTGCACCTGCTTCTTACTGCCTCTCCTCCCCCTCTTTTCCCCATATCTTTTCTCATTCTAGTTTATATTCCTCTCTTTCTTGATATCTTCCTTTCCCCTTTTCTGCTGCACCTTTCTACCTCTCCTGATTTCACAGGTATTCCCCTTTTTGATTACCTTCTTAAATTTCAACATTTTAAGCCTTCCTTCTTTCCCCTCGTCTTTGTAGTATTCTTTTTGTTAATTTTCTATTTAAAATGGCTTCTCCTTGAGCCAACTCCTCCTCCTCTGAAGTTCTTTTTTTTTGTTCTTCAATCACCATTTCCATTTCTTCTAGCACAGAGCAAAGTGATTCTCCTCTTTCCTGTAGTATTTCTGTCATATTTTTAAGTTCTATTTTTAATTCCTGAAGAGATATCATCATTACACATCCATATTTTATAATCGTTAAAGTCCACAAAAAACACTTTTACTTTCCTTCTTTCTTCTTCAAGTTTTCTAAAGTTCTCAATTGTTCCTGTTAGGGATAACATTGTTTACCCTAACTGGTTTAGGTGAAATAATAACTATGAA
Organism: Laticauda colubrina; assembly: GCA_015471245.1. Classification (NCBI taxonomy): domain Eukaryota; kingdom Metazoa; phylum Chordata; class Lepidosauria; order Squamata; family Elapidae; genus Laticauda; species Laticauda colubrina. The sequence goes on along the minus strand of BLBF01000026.1, from coordinate 1,809,892 downwards.
TCATAGTTAGTGTATGTTAGTGTGTATGCAGCTTTAACTGTGAAAATAGCAATTAAAGGAGTGGCTATGAAAACAATATAAAAGTAGCAAGACTACAGCTTGCTCGGTCTCTCTCTGGCTTTGATGATCCCTGATTACTGCTTGGAATCAAGACTGCATTGCTCAAACGGGAGAGACAACAAAGGACTGATTTGTAAATGAACTGACATAGGATATTCTACATGGACTTTGCTAACTGAATATCCCTGAATGGACTGACTACATGGTAAATGACTATTGGACTGTTATTTGACTATGCTATTAACTTATAATGGAATAAACTATATTCTTGATAGCACAAGCGTATCTGTTATTTTTACTGTATGTTAACAAACATACAAGCTTAGCTCACTCATTTATCTGTGTGCCTATCTGACTAATGCTGCACATTCTGTTTAGCTTGTCTACCTAACCCTGGTTGGGGAACCCAGGCTTAACACTGGTTATGGGCCCAGAGGCTGCAAAGTCAGTTTAACTAGGTTAAACAGATTTATATAAAAGTGAGAGTTTGTGTTGTTATACATTACAGTAAACAGACAGCTGTGTTTTATTAATTATATTTTTATATCCGTATAAGAAAACATGGCACAAGTCAATATACAAAATTTGTCCCTTATATCCAAGCTGGATGGAACAAACTATGTATCATGGTCTACAAAATGTAGTCTACTTCTACGAAGAGAAGGTCTGTGGAACATAATTGAAAATCCACCAAACGTAGAAGAATGGGATCCAGAGGATGAGGAAGACAGACTAAAGATAGAAGAATTTAAGCATAAAAATCAACAAGCCATTTGCATAATTGCGTTAACCTTAACTGATCAACAGCTTGTTTATATCCACGGAGAGAAAATGGCTTTTGGGTGTTTGCAGAAGCTGAAGAGAATTTATGTTCGAGATAATATTGGTGCTCACATAAATCTAACACGGAAGCTTTTCAGGACGCATCTCCAAACAAATGGTGATATGCAGAGTCATTTAAAAACTATGCAAAGCATTTTTGAGGAACTCCACGAGAAAGAGCTTATATTCTCTGAACAACACCAAGTTTATATAATTCTATCTTCCCTTGATGAAAGTTATGATAACTTCATAACTTCACTTGAAATTTTGCCAAAGGACAATTTAACTTTAACTAATATAACTGGCAGATTGATCGAAGAGGCCAGAAGAAGGCATGAAAGAGATGAATTAAGGAGGAAGCAACCTCAAAAAGAAGATAATAAACCTCCTACTGCATACGCAATTAAAAAGTGTTTTAATTGTGGAGGAAGAGGACACTTGGCAAGATTTTGTAAAAAGGCAAAGCGCCAGAACGCTGGCCAGAATACTAAAAATCATCAAAAGATAAATAAACATTTAGAGTTAGCCATGTATACTAACGGAGCTGTAAAAAATAATTTATGGGTGGTTGACAGTGGGGCATCCCATTGTATAACAAATGATAACAAAAATTTTATTAAAATGTCCCAGAGTAAACAGCAGATATCGTTAGCCAATGGCTGGAAACTGAAAGCTAAAGGTGAAGGTATAGCATATTGTTCTTTTATAAAAGAGAATGTAAAAATGTTATATGTACCACAACTTAAGTTTAATTTAATTTCAGTTAGAATTTTGGTTAAACTAGGATATGTAGTTACATTTAAGGGAGATAACTGCATAATTGAGAAAGAAGATAAGAGAATTACTGCAACTTTAAGAGGTGGATTATATGTGTTAAATGATGATGGTTTAAAGGTGGCTAACACAATTTATGAAAATAAGAAACCTCATGATGAATGTATTCACTTGTTACATAGAAGGCTAGGGCATTTAAATTTTAAAATGCTTAAGAAAACTGTTGAATTGTCTAAGGGAATAAGTTTGAAATCTTGTAATAAGTATTCGCAATGTAATGCCTGTAATCAAAATAAGAGCAGGGTTATACCGGCTAATAGAGTTGATGGATTTACTACTAAAGAGCCTTTAGAAATAGTATTTGCTGATTTAATCGGTCCGAAAAAACCAAGTGTAGGAGGAGCTCGATATATATTAAGTATAATGGACCACTATTCTAGATATGGGTTTTGCTATTTAATGAAGAGCAAAACTGAAACATCAAAATCTATTTAATTGGTTAAAATTCTCTGAAAGAAAAACTAAAAAGAAATTAATAACTCTCATCACAGATAATGGTACAGAATTTACAAATAATAAATTTAAAAACAGACTTAAAATGTTAGGTATTCAACATAAAATGTCTGCACAATATAGGCCACAACATAATGCCTTTATAGAGAGAAGAGGCCAAACATTACAATCAATGGCACGAACTATGATGTCTGATTCAGGATTACCTGACAATTTATGGGGAGAAGCAATAATGTGTGGTAATCATATATTAAATAATGTTGTTAACTCAACAACAGGTGAATTACCATTCACACTGTGGCATGGTACAAAACGTGATTTAAGTTACATGCACACATTTGGAGCACCAGCATGGCTGCATATCCCTACACAACTTAGATACAAAGGACAGCATAGAGCTAAAAGATTGATTTTTGTAGGTTACACATCTAATCATAGATCTTATAGATTCTGGGAACCAGGTACATCTAGAGTTTACACCAGTGCTAGTGCAAAATTCCTAGAACATGTAGGATGGAATAGATTCGAGCAAGATTTAAATAATGAAGTATTTATTGAACCCTACAGAAGGCAGAAAGATGAGATTAGCTATAAGAAGAGTCCAATTAAAGAAGTCCACAAAGAGCAAATAGGACCAGAACAAGAGGAAATAGTTGATCAGGAAGAGTTACATAATCAAGAACAATTAATAGAGGAAAGTCCACCTGTAAGTCCTAAAATACCTAGACGTACTACACGTGTAACTAGACCACCTGATAGGTATCAAGCAAGTATAGTTTGCCAAGTAACTAAAGTTCCTACTAGTGTAGATGAACTTAGGATGTATCCTGCTAAGGATCAGGAAAATTGGCAAAAGGCAATGGAAAAAGAACTAAATTCGTTAAAGGTAATGAAAGTGTATGAAGATGCCAAATTACCTCCAGGAGAAAAATCCATTGGGTGCAAATGGATATTTAAAGTAAAAACTGGAAATGATGGGACTGTTACCCATAAAGCTAGGTTAGTAGCTCAAGGATTTAATCAAACTGCATCTGATTATGATGAAGTTTTTGCACCAAGCCTTAAAGCTACATCTTTAAGAGCAGCATTAGTGTGGGCAGCTAAGAAAAACTATATCATTAACCATTTAGATGTAGAAACTGCTTATCTACATGCACCATTGCAGCACACTATATATTTAAGGAAACCAATTGGCATAAATGACAATAAAATAAATAATAATGATTGTTGGAAACTCAAAAAGAGTCTTTACGGGTTGAAACAATCTGGGTTTGAGTGGAACCAATATATTGTGAAAGAGTTAAACAATATAGGTTTTAAATCTGGTTTAGCAGATCCGTGTGTGTTTAAAAGAGAAAATAATGGAACGGTGTCATTATTGTTATTATTTACTGATGATATTGCTTTAATAACTAAAACTAATAATGAAGCTAATGAAATTATATCATTATTAGCCAAAAAGATAAAAATAAAGCATTTAGGTGAAATTAAAAGGTATCTAGGATTGACAATAAATAAAACAAATAATGGTTTCAAGATATCTCAAGAAGATAAAATTTGCCAATTAATTAAAACTTATAAGATGGAACTTTGTAAACCAGCAAAGATTCCAATGAGTCAAGAAGTTTGCCAAACTAATGATCAAAGTCCCAAATTTGATAAGTCCATATATCAATCTTTGATTGGTAGCTTATCATATATAAGCAATTGGTCAAGGCCAGATATAGCTTATAGTGTAAATCAGCTGGCACGTTTTAATTCAGATCCAAAAGAATGTCATTGGAAATACTTAAAAAGAATATTGAGATATCTTAAGGGAACAATAAACCATGCATTATATATAGAACCAAAGGGTGATTTGAGTCTTAGTGCTTATGCAGATGCAAGTTTTGCAACTGATATAAACACTAGAAAATCAACATCTGGGATGGCTATATTATTTGGTAAGACACTAATAGGGTGGAGGTCAATCAGACAACAGCATATTAGCTTATCTACGATGGAAGCAGAATTTTCATGTCTGTCCTTATTATGCACTGACTTGATTTTCTACAAACAGTTGTTGTTGGACATGGGTATAACTGTAAAAGATTCCATTATGGTGTATGAGGATAACCAAGCAGCTATAAAGTTAGCTACTAGTATTGCTGTAAAAACTAGATCAAAACATACTGACTTAAGATATTTGAATGTAAGAGAATCAGTGAAAAATGGATTAATTAAATTGGTATACTGCATGTCAGAAGAAAACATTGCAGACCAATTTACAAAAGCTCAAGGAGCAACTAAGTTTAAAGAGAATTGTGGAAAATATAATTTAAAAATGTAAATGATTCATAGTTATTATGTAACAGATACAAGCTTAGCTCACTCATTTATCTGTGTGCCTATCTGACTAACGCTGCACATTCTGTTTAGCTTGTCTACCTAACCCTGGTTGGGGAACCCAGGCTTAACAGTTCCAACCCAGGGTCTATACCAAAAAATATCAATCAATCCCACAGTCAGTCTTTCTTTGCTTCTTTCTTTGTTCTGGTTCAGTTTTCACTTTCTGAGATTCTTACTTTGTTTCAATATTTCTTTAACATTATTTCAACACAAGTTCATACAGAAACAGGATGATTTCCCTTTTGTTTGAATTTAAGTTTTTATCCAGAAGATGACACTCTCCGTAATACAAAGTCTTCACCTTTTCCCCTTATTTTATTATTTATTATTTTTCAAACGTCAATATTCCAGAGCAATCCAGTCTCCAATTTGTAAATTTTATTATTTTTTTTGACAATCTTAAGTCCAGCTTTATTTTATGCCTATTTATTGCCAAAATATTTTTATCCAATTTAATTAAGTCTTTAATTCTGGCTTCTTCCTTTCCCAGTTCGAAGCTAAGAAAAGTTATTTTCTTATTTTTTTCCTGTCCTTTGTGTTTTCAGTACTCACTTTTCTCTTCTTAAAAGTTCAATGTTATCTTAATCCCGGGGTACTTTTTGTTTGGTTGTTTTGCCCAATTGTCCCGGCTCAGATGTTATCCACCTCTTTCTTCACTCCTGCACAAATCTTAATCCAGCTGAATCCTCCTCTTTGGGGTGGCCATTTTGGACCACCGCTTCAGTCATCTTTGGGGGGAAAAAGACCAAGCCCTGAAGGGAAGATGCGGCTCCCCTCCACCTGGCTGGTCACTTTCCCTTACTTCACTGCCCCCTCCAAGGCAGTTTCAGCCCCTAATCACAATGATCGGGGCTCTCCAATGAAAGAGCATGGACCATAGCCGCGGACAGTTGCGATGTATGGTCCTTCAGCGAGGAGGGCTCAATACGGAAGTCCAGATCATTTTCTTTAACAAATAAATGAGAAACTATAATATTTTTTGCTTATTTTTCATTGTATTCTCTTTTTTCAGGTTAGGTATTGTGTGGAGAAAAAAGCACATTTTAAGTTATATTTATGTAGGAAAAAAAAATGAAAATTCAAAAGGATTCATAAACTTTTAAGCACCAACATCTATTCTTCTGGTAATTATTCTACTTCTGGTAATTATTTTATAAGTCAAATAAAAATAGCAAAACACACTTGATTTTAAAAGTTTCCAGTGAATATTATGAAGGGACTAGAATTCTGATGTAGAAGCCAATCTATCATAATTTAATCAATGTATATAATTTATTCTAGATGTAAAACTTCCTATTTTTAAAGAAAACAATGAAAACAGTAGTTTGTTGATTACAGAGGATATAATTATTCTGAAAAACAAAATTATTGATTTCATTGTTGATATACTGTATTTTAATACCTGAGTGTCTTGTATAGTTCTCTTGATCTGCTGTGGAAATTTAATGCAATAAAACATACAGCAGTCCTTCCCCCATTTTTAAAAAAAATATATTTGGAAAACACTGAGAGAAAAAGGATAAAATTATGCTTGGAACTACAACTTAAGGCTAGGTCCCACTGGCCGACAGACGCAAAACGTACACATAAAGGACACAGCGGATGAGCAAAATTTCAGGGGTGGCTATATCTGTTGTCATCCTCTCCAAAAAGTGGCAAAATTTGCATAAACAGAAGGGAAAAGAATGGAAAAGAACAGACGGGGTAATATGTAGCGGGGATGTTAAACGGATGTTCATCAGAAGCCTAGCGGATGACAGCGGATGGAAGCGGATGACACCTCCGAAGGGGTTCTGGGGGAGAATTGTGAAGCGGACGCAAAGCGGATAACGCGGATGCATAGCGGATAACACGGATGCATCACGGATGCCTATAGGAAGTAAAGCGGATGCCGCACAGATATATATCGGATGCAAAGCGTTCACTGCAAATGTGGGGAGTATGAATTGCATCAGCTCCATGGATATAAAAGGATGCAGCAAAGATGGAAAGATGCGCTACCACATACATCTTCAAGGAACACCATGGTTTGTCAGTCAGGCAAGAAGAGGAAGCCCATGCCTACTCATTCCAGCCCTGGCAAGAAGGACAGAACCAGCATCCCACCCCCTGGCACTGACTCTGAACCTGCTGCTACTGGTGCTGCTGGTGCTGCTGGTGCTACTGCTACTGCTACTGCTAGTGCTGCTGCTGCTGCTGCTGCTGTGGACCAGCCCCAAGGCCCTCAAAGCCCTGCTGCTGAAGGCCCTGCTGCTCAAGCCCCTGAAGGCCCTGCTGCTCAAGTCCCTGAAGGCCCTGCTGCTCAAGCCCCTGAAGGCCCTGCTGCTGAAGGCCCTGCCAGAGGGAGGAAGAGGCAAGGGAAGGAGAAGGGAGAGAGGAAACAGTACACTGTTTCCGAGGTCCATGAGGATGAGGTGCTGGAATGGCTGAGGAAGAACGAGTACCTCTGGAGAAAGGGTCACAGGCTCTATCGCGACACCAAGAGAAAGCAGGCAGCGTGGAGAGACAAGGCAGAGATCCTGGGCTGCACTGCAGATGTACTCCTGGGATGATGGAAGCACATGCACACCTGGTATGGCAAGCTACACCTCAAAAATTCCGGGCAGGTTGCTGTCAAGCTCACTGTCCAGGAGATATACGTCATGGCCAAGTGTAGTTTCCTGGAGGGTGAGATCCGCCACCGAGGAGCAGCCCCTCTGACACCCCTCTCCCTCAGACAGCCCACAGACAGACAGTCCTCTTCCAGCCAGGCGCCAGCTACCCTGTCCAGGCAGGTGTCTTCAGAGGGCCCCACAGCAGAGACCCCCCCCCCGACAGCTGCACTCCCCATGCTGGAGCACTTGGAGGATCCCCTTTAACAAATGGACGAAGAAGCAGCAGCCACCAGAGACCAAACCACCCCCACCCCCACCCCCAGCTCCACAGGATGCAGGCAGAGAGGCAAACTGGAGGGCTAGAACCACAGTGTCCTGTTGGAGATCAGGGACACAAACAAGACCAGCACAGAACTTCTCTCTCAGCTGGTCCACTTGGACAGAGGATCCTCGGGCCACCACACCTTCATCACCTACATGAGCCACACCCTCAGGGAAGATAACAGCACTTCTGCACAACCCTCAAGGCCCAGCTGAAGCTGCTCCTACCCAGTCCAGGTCTGCTCCTCCACCCCAGGCGATGTCACATTTCTTCTATGGCTTTCAAAAGCCCCTCACCTACCAAGGCTACGACTACCAGGACTTCCCACAGCAAAAACAGACTTTCCCAGTCCAGGCCCAGGTTCATCACACGCCACAGATGCCACACCTCACCCAGCTGCAGACCAGAGAGCCCCACTACACTCCTCCTTCCTCCACCCCACAGCCAAGCCCGTCAATGGACAATCTGTCATCAGTATTGTGCCTCACAGCTCAGGTGCTTGATGAAGGGCCTCTCAACCTCACGGGACTGAGTCAGCTCTCGGAGAGCTTTCTGAGCACACCATCCCCTGTTGTACTCTTGGGGCCAAGCACCCCAATGGCACCTCAGACCAGCACTCAAGCCACAGCCACCTCAACAGTCCCTGCCCGCTTAACAGCTGAGACCATGGACATGACTCAGAGTGACTGAGAATAGTGCCAGAGACTGAGTTGTTTACTTGTTCACTTTATCTTTGCTTAAGACACTTTACGTGGTTCATTTTGCTTATTTAATAAAATCATACAGTTTAATTAAGAAAGTTAACAAAGGTTAGCTTTGCTTAACACACTTAATTCAGTTTACTTGGTTCATTTTGCTTTTTTAATAAAGTCATAAAGGTTACCTAAGAAAGTTAATAAAGGTTATCTTTGCTTAAGACACTTGTTTCATTTTTTTAGCTTAGTGAAGTGTTGGTGAAAACTTTTAACAAATGGTTAAGCCTCTGCATGGTTGTGGGATAGAGAAGGATAGTTGTGGGATAGATAAACCTCCAGTGCAAGCATATTGGGACTATATGGTCCACCATCCCAGGTGCCACACATATGGACCTTTTTTATCAACAACAATTTATTCATTGATCAACACATTTCAAACTAAACAAAGCTCTTTGTTAATGCCCTATTCATTGTAGGACCACTCAACATACATGGCACAATCTCATCAGTGTTATGCGACAGGCTCAAGAAAGCATCCATTAATCATCTATCATCCTGTCTTGCCACTCCACTGCTCCAGCTGGGGAGTTGCACTAGTGTCTCAGGAGGTTGCGCTGCTTCTTCCCTTCACGTGAATCTCTGTTGGGGCCTTGTACCTCCACAGTGTCTATCAGGTTACGTCCTTGCCTCTATTCACCAGGTTCCATGTCCCCATTCCCTTGTTGACAGTCCACAAGTCTGTTCTGCAACACTGGGTAGCGAGTGTGCATGATATTGTGCAGGATGCAGCAAGCTTCCACGATACTCCTCACAGTCTGTGGATGATGCTGCATGGTGGTGAGAAGTATCTGGAACCTGTTGGCCAGGATGCCAAAAGCGTTCTCCACCACCCATCCTGCCCTGGACAGCCTGTAGTTGAAGATCCTCTCTTCACGGGTGAGGTATCATGAAGTGTACGGCTTCATGAGGTAGGTTCTCAGGGAGAAGGAGTCATCACCAATGATGAAGTAGGGCACATCTTGTGTGTCATTGGGTAGGGGTCTGGATCTGGAAAACCCATGATGAGGTTGCGTTCCAACCCATGATGAGGTTCCGTTCCAGCCCATCCTTGAGATCACTTGCGTTGTATACCTGGCCATTCTGAAGCTGACCCGTTGCCTGAAGCATCGATGTAGATGAACTTGTAGTCAGCATCAACCATGGCAAAGGGGATGATACTGAAGAAACCCTTGTAGTTGAAATAAGTGGACCCTGAGTTGGCTGGAGCTTTGCAGGCCACATGCCTCCCATCTATGGCTCCAAAGGTGTGGGGAAAGTTCCACCTCTGATACCATTCTTCTGCAAGTTTCCTCCAGCCTTGTTCAGGGGTGGGGCACTTGAGGAGCTCCTCCACGTATTCTTCGATGATGGCCTGCACCACTTCTCTGACCACTTTGCTGATGCTGTTGTGTGGCACCCTACACGCATACTGCATGTTTCTGTATGTGGTTCCAGAGGCCAGGTGGCGCAGAGTCAGTGCCACCTTCAGTCCAGGGTCCAGGTTGGCATGGAAGTTGGTCCTAGGCTTGGTCAACCTGGGTCTCAGATGCTGTACAAGTTCGTCAAACATGGCTGGTGGCATCCTCATGAAGTGATGGAATGCATGAGGGTGTTCATTCCTCAGCTCCACCATCAACTGGTCATAGATTCCAAACTCCATTCTTCTCACGATCCATGTTGTAACTATGTATCATTCATGTGTTTGCAACTGTGTATCATTGCAACTATGTATCGTTCAGGCATTTGCAACATTGTATCAATCACGTGTAATCATTGAGCTTCTGTCTCCTCAGTGACCTTTTGCAGGGCATGTACAGAGACAAGGAGTTAAACATCTGCAGAAATAGCTTATTCACATTGTGATTACATTGTCTGGCATGCAGCTTTGTGAAGAAGGAATATGCTGATCAAATTATAAATCTTGGCATCCTGTCTGACCTGGTATCTTGCCTTATCTGAGCTATTGTAAATCCTGTATATCCTGTCTGACCTGGGCTTGACCTAGGCTCTGAATAAACAATCACCCCCTTTTGAATGAGCATAATAAAAGAGCGTGTACCCAGACATTCTGGGCGCACTCATCCCGAGGAACTTCGTCTCCTGTCGTTTCTTTCTCCTTTCGCTCCCTATCATGAGACGCCCATCTGATGCGGGATAGCAGACACTGCATTCTGGTGACCCCGACGTGATTCCCTAAGGGGCATACGTTGCGACGCGCTCATATCTTACCCGCTCGATGGGAGCTGTGCATCGCCAGGCCTGAAGCGAATTGCACATCATCGGATCTGAAACACGGTCTCGACTTTCGTAAGTATGGGCGGAAACTTTTCTCAACAACAGACAGAGCATCTGAAGGAATTGAGGGAGTTAGTCGCTTCTTCTTCTAAATATTCTGCTAATTTAAAGGGCTCGCCTGTAAAAATGAAACCTATTGCTACATTATTGACTTATGTGTGGCAACATTGTCCCAATTATCTAGAGAAAGGGTCCTTAAAAATCTCCATTTGGCAAAAAATTGGTGACTATCTCCATAATCCTCCTC
>BLBF01000026.1:1778899-1794143 GCA_015471245.1 Laticauda colubrina | reverse complement strand
AATGTTAATGTGTTATTGCAAGCTCATGTTAAGTCCTTAACACCGGACGAAAAAATGTCATTGCTGAGTTACCGCTCCTTGGACAACCCTGACGCTGACGGGTCGCACTCCTGCCTAGATGACTGGGACGGCGAACATTTCAGAAAAAAGGTTCCTGTCTTCTTGGACAAGGAAGAAGACTCGTCATAAATAATAAAAACAGAGGAGATGTTGTAACTATGTATCATTCATGTGTTTGCAACTGTGTATCATTGCAACTATGTATCGTTCAGGCATTTGCCACATTGTATCATTCACGTGTAATCATTGAGCTTCTGTCTCCTCTGTGACCTTTTGCAGGGCACGTACAGAGACAAGGAGTTAAACATCTGCAGAAATAGCTTATTCACATTGTGATTACATTGTCTGGCATGCAGCTTTGTGAAGAAGGAATATGCTGATCAAATTATAAATCTTGGCATCCTGTCTGACCTGGTATCTTGCCTTATCTGAGCTATTGTAAATCCTGTATATCCTGTCTGACCTGGGCTTGACCTAGGCTCTGAATAAACAATCACCCCCTTTTGAATGAGCATAATAAAAGAGCGTGTACCCAGACATTCTGGGCGCACTCATCCCGAGGAACTTCGTCTCCTGTCGTTTCTTTCTCCTTTCGCTCCCTATCATGAGACGCCCATCTGATGCGGGATAGCAGATACCGCAGATCCATCCTCGGACCCACACAGCTCTCTGATGTCTCCTTCTTCTCCTTCTGTATAAAAGGTGAAACAGTCTGAACAGGTTTTGGTTCTGGTGATGAATGATCACAGCTACCATACGGACTATGTCATCATCCATGGTGGAGAACTATTGATGATGCTGAAGACCAAGACCAAGGCTGAAGAGATCTGTACACACGGCTGCTGGACTCATACTGAGATCCAGATGATTTTCTCCCCCTTTTTATAGAAAATATTGGTTGTCCGCTAGATTGGTTGTTCTTCTACATACTCTGGAAATATCTGAGATATATCCCAGATACAAACATTTTGTCCATTTTGAATACTTTATATCCGAGATGCAGATGCTTACATCCTTTTTATTTCTGTGCTACTAACGCTGTGTAGACGTTCTGTGTACCTTTGTTTCCTCCTCTTTCCGTTTTCAGCTGCAGCAGATGTGAGTTGAGAGGACAGCCAGAGGATGCAGAGAGGATACAGTGGATGTTTAATGTGATAACGGACCTAGAACGTTTGTTGCCCGTATATGCCGTGGATATACATCGTACGCGCCGGAAAGTTCATCCACTCACAAAGTTTTGTGCAGCTCAAAACTTCTTGCGCGGATGAAATCTCAGTGGACAGATGCTCCAGGGATAGAGCGTATGAAACACTTATGCAGTGAGTACACAACGGATGCATAGCATTTTCCAACGGATGGCAAGCTTTTTTTACCATTTTACATCCTCTTTGCATCCGTTAGTGCAGTGGGATAGGGACTTTAGTCTTTAGATGCTGTAGTTTAACATCCCAGGATAATTTTAAAATGAATATTCTGATCCTCATTTTAACATAAGTGATTGCTGCCTGTACTATGGAATATGGTAAAAACACTCTACTGATGGCATTTTTTCCATTTTGGTAACGAATGCATATATAATGTTCAGACTATAAAACTATTTTTACATACATCTTTTTTTTAATCTGAAATATTGTTTCACACACACATACCTTCCAGAATCATATAATTATCTAATTCTGATACCAAAATATGTTATTTATAATCAGAGATTAGAATTAATGATAACAATTATAATAAGGATACAGTAAGCACCAGAAAAAATGCTTTGGAACATGTGAAATCATAAGTATATCACCATCTACAACTTTTTAAAGCAGATGCTTTCTGATTTTAGGATAGAAATTTTAAAGGGCAACATAAAGGTGTTATTCCTTTACATACTCTATAGCACCTGAAAATGTTGCACAGCCTTCATAAGTTTCTAATACAGATAAAACTAAATACAACATCAAAACCATAAAAAGTAAAATGAACCTGGCTGAAAAATCCTATGCCTATCTTGCTTGTATTACTGACACATCTGCTGCAGTATTTGATGGCTAAAAGAACAAAATATTTTAAGGTGCATACCTGTACTATGTTCATTCCCATGTCTTGTCCTGCTGAATTGATTTTGAACTCATTAAAAGGGCTTATTGTACATCAAAAACTCCTCATGTTATTCTTCATTGTGCAATAAAGCCTAAGCATACTATACTTGAAGTTCTTGTAAGCTACCGTGTATTTAATAAATTGTGGAAGCTGAGTTTATCTAATTAACTCAGTTTCTTAGGTTTGAATAATTACATGCAATAAAGGAAATAAAGCTACTCAGAATATAAAATGTTGTTGGCTATTTGTGATTTCGGGTGTCATTGAGAAACAGTTATAGTTTTGATCAGGGAAATATCCTAAAAAAGCCCTCCTTTTTTTCTTCAGTTGTTGTGTTTTACCTTGCTTTGGGAACAAAAACCATTCTTGCTGCTACAGATATTTGCGTAAAAGCAACTAGTCCTGCATTCTGTCTCCAACAGCTACTAGACAAATAGTCCAGGATATTTCATCGTGTTGGCAAAATTAGGTAGTAGTCATCTCTTTGTTGCTTATTGCTAACATCTGGTAACCAGAAGTATAGAATTGTTCCACAGGAAGACTTCATATTGCTTTCCTGGTGAATATCAATTCAATGATTCTTCCATGACACATCATCATATTGTTATGCATGTTGTTTTGAATGAAAAAACTGCAGCTGCACATTTTTAAAAGTCTAAATTTTGTTTCTTTGCAATCATGAACTTACGTTGTTTTGTAAGAATTTCATGTTTATGAATACACTGAGTGAACTTGCATAAAAATGTATGTTAATAAGCCATTAATAAGCCATATATAGTTCTATATTTAGTCCACTGGGGAGAAAGAGAGAAAATGGCAATATAGTACACCTATATTATTATTATTGTTCCGTCCGGAAAAGAAACGCGTGAGACTGAGTTCCAACTAACAACACTTTATTCGGTTAACAGCAACAGTAACGAAACATTGGCTCAAGCCACGGCAGCCCTTTATATAGAGGATTGCCTGCCGGCTTGTAGCCAATGACATTAATTTAATCTTGCTGCCTTTGAGCGGCTTCTTGGATTGGTTCCTAATGAACCAATCCACTACTGGCCTTTTTGACCAGTCAGAATTGACTACTTGGAACCTTCCAAATTATACAGAACACCCCTCCCCCTTTAGTTCAGTCCTACGTGAGTGACGTAGTCGTGCAAGTAGGTGGGGCTTTTTCTGGTCCTAGTTGACCTGCGCGGCTCATTCTCGCCTAGGACTTCAAGCAGTTTGGTCGGGATCGTTGTCTCTCCGGCTTTTCTCCATGGAACCGCCTGGAAGGGTGAGTCAGCACTTCCGCTCCCGCCTGAGTTTCTCAGGCGAGTCGAAGTGGTTCTGCCGCTCCCTCCCAGTTTAACAGGGCTGGTTGAGCTGGCCTGGCTGGAGTCTTCTAGGTTGGTTTCCCTTTTGTCAGGACTTCTTCTGATGGTCTCATCTAACTGTAAGTGCTCTTTTTGGTTGGCTAGATTTTCTGGTTGTGATTTTAATGGTTCATTTTCACACTCTTTTTTATTTATTTGTATTTACCCCCCCCCTTGGTTTTGTTTTCATCAAAATTTATTATTTGAGGTTGCACGGTTGTTTTGCGCTCAATGTTGCGGGAACGAAGCTGGTCTATGTGCCACTTCCACTCTCTTCCATCGTCCATGGTTAGTTGGTAGGACCAGGGGCCTGTTACTTGTGTGATCGTGGCTGGAAGCCAAAGAGGGTCCCTGGTAAAATTCTTCACATAGACCAGGTCGCCAATTTCGAAAGTGCGGTATCGGCTGGAAAAGTCGGGGGTTTCTCACAAGTATAATTGAGGTGCAACCTATCTCAATGGGATTTGAGTTTTCTCCCCATTAATAATTCTGCTGGGCTCTTGTTTGTTGTGCTACTGGGAGTGATGTGTTGTAGTGTAAATAAACGGCTTAGCTTGTCTTGCACATCCCCATGGTCCATTTTCTCAAGGCTTTCTTTTGTGAATCGGACCATTCGCTCGGCCCTACCATTCGCCTCCAGGTGGACCGGCGCGGTTAGTGCATGGCATATACCCAAAGAGGCTAAGTATTGTTCGAATTGTATTGCTGTTAGTTGTGGCCCATTGTCAGATATCAACAAATCAGGTAAACCATGAGTTGCAAATAATTTGTTTTGCTGTTTTATAACAGCATTGGTAGTTGTGGATGACATTAAGATGACTTCAAGCCAATTCAAATATGCACCCACAACTATTAAAAACGTATTGCACCTAGTTGGTCCTGCAAAATCAATATGGATTCGAGACCAAGGGCCTCGTGGGGTCTCCCAGTCCCGTATGGGAGCTTGTGGTGGTGTGGGTCTAGCTCTCTGACACTTGTGGTATGCTGCAACCCAACGTTCAATGTCCTTGCCTAAGCCAGGCCACCAGACATAGCTCCTGGCCAGGCTTTTCATTTTAACTATGCCTGGGTGGCCCTCATGTAACCTCTTCTTGTAGTTTGGATGGAATCACCACCCGATCTCCCCACAACAAACACCCCTTTTGTATTGACAGTTCAGTTTATCTAGTCTGGAAAGGTTTAAAGTTTTCAGTCTTTTGGCCTTCCGGCCAGCCTTTACCTACCCAAGTCAAAACACGGGCAGTCAGTGAGTCTTTTGCCGTAGCTCTGGCGACATCATCCACAGTCAGTGAAAGTTCAGGGCAGATTTCTCGTTGTAGGGTGGCGGTGGCTGGAGCCGGGTCGTCCTCTAAGATCAGTAATGGTGTTCGGCTTAATGCGTCTGCATGGGCGATTTGTTTCCTGGGTCGATGCAGCAATGTATATGAATAGGCGGCCAGTAATTCTGACCACCTAGTCATCCATGGGGATAGAATGTTTGGTGTGGGTTTATTCCCAGCCAGAATCCCTAGTAATGGTTTATGGTCAGTAACAATGGAGAATGTTCTACTGTATAGGTATTCATGAAAGCATTTTACTCCGGCGACGATTGCCAGGGCTTCTCTGTCTAGTTGGCTATAATTGTGTTCCGCTTTGGAGAGCGTTTTCGAATAAAAAGCGACGGATGCCTCTCTCCCGTCAGGTAATTGGTGGCTCAGGATAGCACGGACTCTGAATGGTGAGGCATTGCAGGTGACCGTCAAGGGTAGAGTATTACTAAACTGAATAAGAATGGTGTCTGAGGTTAACAAGTCTTTTATATTTTGAAAGGCTTTTTATTCTTTGTGACCCCAAGTCCAGACAGTTTTTTTATCTAGCAAACGGTGCAATGGTTCTGCTATCGTTGCTTTGTGGGGGAGAAATACATTATAAAAAATGATCAGACCCAAGAATGCCTGTAAGTCCATTTTATTTCTAGGTCTGGGTGAGTCTGTAATTGCTTTGACTTTTTTTGTCTGTTGAGTGAATACCTTGTTCGTCAATCAAATATCTTAAAAATTCGACGCGGTCAGTGGCCAGGCAGCATTTTTCTTTTTTAACTTTCAGGCCGGATTCTCTGAATTTTGTTAGCACTTCCCTTAGTCTAGCTTCTAATTCTCTCATGTTTTTCGTTGAAATTAGGTCGTCATCAAAGTATGGAATGACCCCTTTTATTCTGTTTAATAGGCGTTCCATGAGGCTTTGGAAGACGCCTGGGGCAACGCACACTCCGAATTGAAGTCTGTTACATTTGAACGTCCCTCTATGCATTACTATTGTTTGTGCCTCGTCCGTTATGGGGTCTACTGGAAGTTGCTGATATGCCTGGGCCAAATCGAGTTTAGCAAAAAAATTTCCTCCCCCAAGTGAGTGCAGTAAGTGCTGCACGACTGGTACCAGGTATGCACTTTGCTGTAGCGCATGGTTCAGGGTAGCCTTGTAGTCTCCACAGATGCACACAGACCCATCTGGTTTTACAGGTGTTACTATTGGTGTCTCCCACCTGGCGTCATCAATTGGTTCTATGACCCCTTGTGCAATCAATTTATTTAATTGCTCATCTATTTTGGGTTTTAATGCAAAGGGGACCTGTCTGGCTTTTAGTCTTCTCGGTGCTATTTGGGGATCTAGGCTAAAGGATATTGGGGTTGCCCGGTACCTGCCTAGAGTTCTGTCGAAGATGTCCTGGATTTTGTGTAGCAGGTTCTTTTCCCAATCGCTCATGACTATTCTGCTCACTCCGGTCATCCCGATGCCCAATGGCATGAACCATTCGATGCCCAGAAGCTGGGACAGTTTCGGTTGACTATAGTCAATGGCAGGATTTCAGCGTGTTGTTTGTAAGTTACTTTGAAGTGCCCCAGACCTACCATGGGAATCCTATTTCCCTGGTAGTCTTTGAGAATTAATTTTTGTTTTTTGAATTTGTTTTGTCTGATGTTTGGAATCAGCCATCTAATTGTGTTCAAAGACACCATTGATAGAAAAGATCCTGAGTCGACCTCCATCTCACAAGGGCTTCCTTCAATGGACACTACAATTCTGACTTTTTTTCCCGCTTCTCATCTGTGCGCTTCCTACAGTGACAGTCTCATGTGTGTTTTCTCGGTTGCTGGTTCTCTTGCTGTGCTCCCATTTTCTGTCGGCTTGCCTCAAGTCAGTTCTTGATAGGGAATTACCATGTCTTCTAGGGTTGCTGTTTCTTCGATTTCGGCAGACTCTTTCGATATGTCCCCTCTTTTTGCAAGCCCGACAGATGGTATCAAGGAACCTGCACTCAGCTCGGGGGTAGTTTCCTCCGCAACCAGAGCATTCCTACCAATTTTTCTTCCTTTCGCGCCTTTTTTGGTTTGCATAAAGGCGGTGGACCTCATCGTCATCTTCATCAGTGTCTGATGACTTGTCTAGGTCTTCGTGGTGTGTGTTTGTGGCAGCTTGCTTTCTCCCTCCACCTGAGATTTTTTCTTTTGGAAGGGTTGTCATGTCAGCATTGGCATTCATCATCTTCATTGTGGCCGCTGATTTCTTTGCGGCTTCCGTGGTGGTTGCTTCCACAATTGCCTCTGCCACCGTTATGTTGGGTCTGTTTCAAAGTTTGCTTTGAAGGGTAGAGTCCCTAAGACCTAACACGACACGATCTCACATTGCCTCATCCATATTTTGGAATTCACAGGCTCCTACAATATGGCGCAGAGCTGCTACGAAATCAGCAATGGTTTCATCTTCCCTCTGGTCTCTCTTATAAAATTCATGTCTCTTGATGAGGTTTGAGACAACTGGCGCATAGTGAGCTTTCAGCATTCAGTTAAGCTCAGACCAGGTCATCTGTTTCACGTCTGGGCTTCGTCAATGCCTTCGCCATCTTAAATACGGCTGGTCCGCAATGTGTTAGGAAGACAGCCCTCTTTCACTGATCGGAAATTTCTTCCATTTCGTTGCTCTCCAGAAACTTCAGGAAACAATGGTGTGGGCGGCGCATTATTACCAGCCATCTCATCTACCGTGGTTTTTTTCTTGCCGCTTGCTCGGTCTCCGCTTCTGGACAATCCCACCTTCGTTGCCAGTGTTCCATCCAGAAAAGAAGTGCGTGAGACCAGGTTTCAACTAACAACGCTTTATTCGGTTAACAGCAACAGTAATGGAACATTGGCTCAAGCCGCGGCAGCCCTTTATATAGAGGATTGCCTGCCGGCTTGTAGCCAATGACATTAATTTAATCTTGCTGCCTTTGAGCGGCTTCTTGGATTGGTTCCTAATGAACCAATCCACTACTGGCCTTTTTGGCCAATCAGAATTGACTACTTGGAATCTTCAAAGTTATACAGAACAATTTTTTTTTAACATATACTTTTTCTAGTGCCTGTTCCAATTTTTGCCACAGGGCTACCAGTGTAACAAGGTTTCAGTTAATTACGTTGCACAGCATTTGTGCAAATAAAAGGGGATGGAATGTTTACGACAAAAAGTTATTCAGGTCAGCCATTTTGACAAAAGGGACTGTACTGTATTAAAATAGATTGAAAGGAAAGATTGATGGAATTACCACAAAATTGGATCAAGAATAAGTTAATACCTCAAATGACATGTGCCATATATTTTGCAGCATCATGTTTAAATGCAACATATATAAAACATATGTTTTAATTGGAAACATTAAAAAGTAAAAAAGAACATAAATATGTTGTAAGCCACCCAAAGTCACCTCATTACCTCACAGTGAAATGGACAGCAAACAAATTTAATAAATAAAAAAAAAAGAATAAATATAGCATATTACAAAACAAAATATTTTCTTTACCAATTTCAGCTCTCTTAAATAGGCTCACCATTTTTATTTCTTATTTATTCCTTTAAAGTTTATGTGTATTGTTTACTATTTTTAAAAAGTTGAAAGCACTTGGAGTACAATCTACATTACATGTAGAAAATATTCTTATTTTAATATGATAATTTTTACTTAAAATAACGTGAGTTACCAGTTAACCTTTCACCTTCCTATAATAACTATGATTTAATTGCTAATTAGAATTTTTCTCTCTCTCATTTATATTCAAGATGATAAAGCACTGAAAACTTAATTGTTAATATGAAATGTGAAATCCCTTGAGACGTTGGTTACTTTTTCTTTTGCTCACAAAATGTGCTAAGGCAAACTATTTGTGCAATTATATCTCCTTGTTTTTGTGTTTCTTGATTTTGCTTGCTTCAATAAACTGATATGCACCATTTACACATTTACATTTATTGGCTTAGCATTTTATTGCTGCATAAATGTTATTACTGAGAACATTGTCACTTTTCAACTTGCTGTTTTAGAATTTACATAGTTGTATCATTTCACTTCTTAGAACTTATTCATCTTTATTGTGTTCTATTTTTTGAATATAGTGTTGTAAATAAAACTCCCTGCCTCTCCCCCTCATCTAATCCTGCAGACCAGTTCCTGAATCTTTTCATTGCTTATCACTGGGGAATGTGAAGAATATCATCATATTTCTTTCCATCAGTTATGCTCCATATTGCAAAAGCCACAATATTCTCTTTGTGTCCATTTCTTTTTTAATAATGCTGGAAGATCATAAATCTGGCACCTGTCATGTACTGAGAAGAAACATCCACCCACAAGGGCCACTGAACAACTTAAATGATAGAGAGTTGTTTGGCACATAAAATATGGAAGTGAAAATATTTGTATCTTCTTTTTACATAAGTACTTCATGATTTGTGACCTGTCTCCATTTGAAAACAAAGCAAAAGAAAGTCTCTTACCAGAAAATGTCTGCTCATTAATGAAATATAATTAAAATATATTTTCATTTAAAAGTATTGAATATATAAATATATGAAAGACAAAGAAATGTTTTAGAACAGGGCTTGGTTAGATCTCCTTCTACGTATTCAGATTCATGTTTGTGTTTTATCTTAATGTTCCAATTATATTCTACTCTGAAGTTTCTACTAAATGTATATTTCCTTTCCCTTCAATTAAACAATACCATCTAGTGCCCCCCCCCCTGAAATGTGACTTCTGTGTCATAGCTTCTACCTTCTGAAATTGCATCCATCCAGAGATCTGTATGGCTGCCACCTTGGCAACATTCCCAAAAACACTGAAAAACTGATTATTTCCCCAGTCTTTGGGATAGGCCAGTTGGTGAAACCCTACAATACATTCTGCTGCTTGTGTGGTTTTTCTTTTTCTGGAGACACTTATCTTCTTCTATTATTATGGCTTTTTATAATGTAAAGTGCCCAGAACTGTTGTGAACTGGACATTCTTTCAATTTACATGAATAAATAAGGATTTTTGATTGAATTATAAGTATATATAATAGACTCTGTGTTGCAAGAGATAAGGAAATAGAATGAAATTATGGTGAAATAGTATATTTGAAAATGATTATTGTAGTTTGCTTCTGCTCAATATTGATTTTGATTTCAGTCTATGTCATGACTTGTTTTCTGTTTTGATGTTGTATACTAACCAGAATTCTTGAGGTTGTAATAGGCTATAAGTACTCTAAAATAAATAAATAAAACCCTACTTTTTGTTATCTTCCATGGTACTTTATAAAAGATGATGAAAGTAAAAGCCAAATTTAAAAACACACACATTAATTTTAGCCATATATAATTAAAAAAAAACACTAATTGTTCATTTTTTCAGAATAGTTGGGCTGTTCAGGGAGGGTGGTTCATGGTTCATCCGGATATCATTGTACAATTTCTACTGGAAATTGAGTTCCTACCCATTGCCAACTGTTTGGTATAGAATACAGCAGGTAGAGGACAGATTCTGACCAGTGAGATAATTCTTTTATTTAAAAAATAACTGATTACAGGCTTTTTCTCAGAATTCCTGTGCCCTACTACAATGTTTAAAATACAAAACAAGAGCACTTATATAGGATAGTGTACTGTAACTTAGGTGCAATGCTGGGTGTCAAAGGACTGTGAGAGAATTTATCAAAAAAATTTGATACTTGCCATCAATGGATTAATTATACATTAACTGCTACTAACTTTCAATTATGAAATTTACTTTTCAAATTCAACTTCAGTGTGGACTGTATAAGTTATAATGTAAAAACGTGCAAGCCTAAATTCAGTCTATGCTTGATTTAGAGCTTTTGAAATGACAGAAATGTTTTCAGTACAAGGAACCATACAATCATTCTTTATTTTAAAAAATTAAATCTGCACCACATTCATATTTTGTGGATATATACATCCAGTTTCATGCAACAGTATGAAAATCAATTGCCCTTGCCTTTTCTCAGGATTTATTTTTCTTCTCAGTCTAATCTAACATCCTGGACATCTTTTGTGGTTTACCATTCAACAATTAACCAAATTTGGCTTGTGAGCTAGACAAGATTGACCAGGTCCTGTTCTGACTGAAACAACCTTTTATAGTTCCCTGTACTATTAATAAGCAAGATCAACTGGGCTTTAAGGAGTGCTGTGCTAATAAATTTATAACAACCGGCACTGCCAGTTCCATTAAAGCTACTGCCTTGCTGCTAGCTGTCAAACAAATGATCAGTTCACTAGTTGTCATGGATTAGCTCTGCTATCAGCTGGCTCACCAAATTCCTGAAACTTTAACAAAATTTAATAATTGACTTAGTATGAACTGTCCAGCACACTATTGGCTTTAAGCATATCTGTATTTGAACAGACAGAGTCCTGGGAAGGGATGGTCTTGAAATGGATAAGGTTTACAACAAACATGTCATACTATGGCCTCCAGATATGTTAGTCTACAATTCCTTCTATCCATAATTCCACAGTGGTTATTCCATGCTGATTGAAGATGGTGAGAGTTTAGTCCAACACATCTGGAAGACATCAAGTTGAGGAATTCACTTAGTAACATTCAGCTTAATACTAAATGGAAGATTATTTTTCTGCCTTATAACCTAGCCAATATAACTAAATTCATTTTTCAACATATATCCCAATCACCAGTTGTTTTTTTTTCTTCATTCTTTCTCTCTGATCCAGAAACATTTCTAAGATGATGCTTTCATCTACTATATTCATGGAATTTTATTGGCAGTCTAGATGTCATCAGCTTTTTATTTTAACTTTCCTGTATTTTCCCATTAGATCTTCTTTAGATCCTCACTAAGTTTTTTTGGAAAATATTTCACCCTCACTACATTATGAGGAAAGCAGTTACTTGGTTTTAAACATCAATTGAATTGTCTGAAATACCTGGCCTAGCATAAACGGCACTTAATCATGGAAATTATGAATGATTGTGGAACAGTGTAACACTTAATCTAAACCAGTGATTCTCAAAGTGTGGTCTGCAGACTATTTTTGATCCACAGAGGTTTTCCAGGTGGTCTGCCACTCAAATTCACCAGCCAGGTGAATTTTTAAAATGGAAGATATAGAAAATATACATAAATGGTAACTTCCATGCTCTTAAAAACAGAAGCATAGGCAAGGGGTAAATGTTTAACTGGGTGGTCTTTACATTTTGTGAACATTTATTTAGTATCACTGAATACAAAAAACTCGAGAAAACTCTACTATAAGCTATCTCATAGGTTTATTGTAAAGATAGGATTGGCAGAGAAAGTACTAAGAACTCGAAGGAGACCAAGGATTGTTGCTGTGAGTTCTGTTGGACTCAGTAGGAAGTCCATGGTATATATTTTTGAGTAGCAGGGTCTTCTGTAAAGGAACAGAGGTTAATAATTCCAAATAGTGACTGTCTAGTGGACATTTCACCCCATTTATGTATGTTGATTGCATGAAGCATACAAAAGGGGAGTAAAGTTTCAATGACCTCCATCAATCACAGTTGCCATCTATACTTTGTAGAGATAACTATGCTAGGTAAATATTCATAAAAGTATTTTTTTAAAATAAAGTATTTATTTTCTAGATAGTTAATATCTTGCGCTTGTTTGATTGTTTTAAAGTATTCTTATGTGTTTCCCTTGCTCCTCTGGGGGAAACATGACATTTTGATAAACTAGTCTCTACGTTGTACTTTATAACTGCCTGCAAAAAGTACTCTTATTCTTTTTAGATTATTGTGCTGATCCATATAGCCATGTTGCTATGCTTTCATCTTGTCCTCAAGATGGTAAGAAAGTATGTCATCTCAGAACTCGCCAAGAGCATTCTGTTTATTGTCCTGCAGGTGGGAGATAGTAGAGTTACTTTCTCTTAAAATGGGGAAGCAGTCAGATGCAGATGCTTCCTTTCCATTTGTCTTTGCAGATTCTCATTACTTTGTTAAGTTTCTTGAAAAGAAAGGAAAAGATAGGATATTGCTTAAATATGGTGGTGAGGAAAGGGATAGGCAGGCAGAGAATAAAATACATTTTGATAGTTTGCTGGCCTCTGGTTGAAGACTCTCTACCTATAGGACCATTTCTACTCTGGCTCTGGAAAAGAGTGAAATGTTATCAGGCAAATCTTTTTCCCCCTTGTTAAAGGAATTCTGATCATGTGGAAAATTTTTCATGAAGTTCATATTCCCATTATTAAGTTTTAGCTGATGGAGCTTTCCTTTCCTGCCATAGTCATGTTCTGATAGATTTCAAAGACCAGTCATTGTGCAGGGTGCCAAGATGTCTGACTACATATGTAACATTTATTACTTTTATACCATTTTTACAAGCAAGGAAGAGTAACATAGATACAGCATTCAGATTGGAGAATAGATACCACATTGGTAAAACCTCCCAACCAATCCTTAAGAATGTATTCTTAAGGATTCGGGGCTGAAGCCACCTTGTAGAGGTGAAGAAGGGGGAGCCATCAGCGGGGTTGAGGAGAGCCACATCTCTCCTCCTGGGATGGCCATTACCCTCTTTCCCAAAGGCAGTTGTAGCAGTGGTCAGAAATGGCCACCTCAAAGAAGAACCTGACCAGACAAGATTGTGCAGGAGGAAGTTTAAAGGAGAAAGTTTGACTGACCAGGTTGAATGGAGAACATCTATTTAAGGTACCTGATACCTGAATTTTAAAGACTAATACTATTCCTAAAAAAGATTTTAAGCGGTGAAAGAGAAAGGGAAAGGAAATGGAATTGGCTTTTTTTCCTCTCACACTGACAGTTTTAATTGACTTGGAATGTTAAGAAGAAGGGATTCAAATAAGAAATTGATACTAATCCACTTTGACATTAATAGGCTATTTCTATCTGAAAATAAAGTGTCAAAAGGATAAAGATTCTTGGATAATTTAAAAATTTTCTTTAAAAAATGAAAGAAAGCAGCAGAGGGAAAAAGGAAAAAAGAGGCTGGAATCTGGAAATGGAGGAGACCACCTGGAACTTAAAAAAAAATCAATAGTGGAATTTTAACAAGGCTTGCAGAAGATACATTGTAGCTGAAACTTTGTTATAAGATAACAAAGCCCCTGGAAAGAGAAAGTGAGAAAAGAAGCAAGAAACAGTTTTGGATTATTGGATGATCCCTGGAACTTTGGATGGAGGATCCTAATGAAACAAAATAAAATCAATTGAGGGTTGTTTAAAATTTTTAAAATGGCATCACTCCTTGAAGAGTTAAAAATGAGACTTAAAGAACAAAAAGAAGAAGCACAAGAGGAAAGAGGATCTTTTGGCTTCGTATTTCAATTTTTAGAAATGGAGATCTTGAACTATGAAAAACAACAAGAAACGCTGGCAGAACAAGAAGGGCGGGACAATGAAGAAGCCATCTTTAATGACCAAGCAATTTTAAGCAGGGTAAAAATGGGAAAGGGGGGGAAGGGAGTTAAAAACTTAAGCATTGAAGCAACAACCCCAAAAAAGAGTAATTTGAAAGTAATCATAATATCAGGAAGAAGCAGAAGGGAGGATCACAGAAGGGAGAATCAGATAGAAAAGGGAATAAAAAGGGGAGGGAGAAGAAAAAGAAAGGGAAGAGGGAAAGGAAAAGAAACTACAAAGGACACAAAACAAGATATAGAGGTACAGGAAAAGCATACAAGAATTAAAGGTATAAACCTATTTAAAAGACACAGAGACAATGGTTAAAATTTAACTTAAGGAGAGGATTCTGCAAGGGTGCATGGGATAGCATTGTTATATTAGAAATCGAAAAGGATTAGAAAATATGCTAGATGATTAAAGTGATAGAAAAAAAATTCTATTGATGTGTAGTGGAATATTTGTTTGTAAAGAGAATAAGGCTCTCAATGATTTAAAAAGAAATTTAAAAAAAAAACCTGAAAAGAAAAATGGAAGATTTTTATCAGTTGACAAGATGAACTTGAATAAGAACAATAACTTTATTGACTACTGTTAATAACTATTGATTGGTTTTTTTATTTCAAGACAGTAATAAGTAAAATATGAAATATAGATGATTAAAGTGAAAGACAACTGATATTACTAGGTAATGTTTGTTAAAAGAAATAGAAATGTAAAGATTGTTGTTAATATTAATGGCAGAGCTGTACTTGAATAGAATAATTATTCCATTTACTATTGTTATACATATATATAGATATATATATATGTTTTTTTAAATTTTCGTGGGTACTTACATGTGTGCTGTTCAGCTTCCTTCGGGTATTATCCCACGTCATTGTAGTGCTTTTAAAGTTGTAGCAACGTTTCGATGAAGTCTCATTCATCATCTTCAGGCTTGTTTCTTCAGCTCTGTGCTTCTCAGAGTAATGTGAGCTTGCAGCTGCTTCTTCCTTTTAACTGCTAGTGGGGGTGTGACTTGATTGGGTGGGGG
>BLBF01000026.1:1744498-1778499 GCA_015471245.1 Laticauda colubrina | reverse complement strand
ACACACACACACACACACACACACACACACACACACACACACACACACACATATATATATATATATATATATATATATATATATATATATATATATATACATACATATACATATACATATATATATACATATAAACATAAGTATATACATATATATTTTTCTTATAAGAATTTAGTGTTTTTTTTAAGGAAATGTACCAAGCAGAATTCGATTGAAAATAGATATGTGTTAGATAAATATGTGTTATAAAATAGAGGTTAGAAAATGAATGTTATAACTGTAAAGGTGTAACTTAAATTTTTAAACAAGATTTGAAAAAAAGATACAAAGGTGTTACACTCCAGTCTAGTAATTACAGAGGGAAATTTGTTTTATGAGAAAAGATAATATGAAATTGTAAACAGGACAGACAAAAGTATAAAAACATTGATTAGAAAGATTTTAAAAATTAGAAAAATACGTAATTGGATTAAGAAAGGAATGAGATAATTTAAAATAAGGCTATAGGAAGTAAAGAAAGGGAAAAGCTATTGAAAAAAATTGCAAGAATAGTTATAAGATATGGATTAGA
Organism: Laticauda colubrina; assembly: GCA_015471245.1. NCBI lineage: Eukaryota > Metazoa > Chordata > Lepidosauria > Squamata > Elapidae > Laticauda > Laticauda colubrina. Next base: position 1,777,928 of record BLBF01000026.1, on the reverse strand, counting down.
ATGTATAAGATAAATATGTATTGAGTTTATGTCTGTATGGAGAAGTGATAACCTGGGGGAAAGCTATTCTCAAAAAAGATATTTTATTTGTATTTGTATGTTTTGTGAAAACTTAAATAAAACTTTTATTAAAAAAAAGAATCATGGTGATGTTCATAAAATGAGATCATCTATAAGTACTGGACTTTCCATCAAGATAGGGAATGAGATCATGCAAGTTGCAAAGAGGTCCATATAGGTTTTTAAACACTGCAGTGTGCTGCTAGCGCCATTTACAGGACCTCAATAGCTACTACAATGTTCCTTTTTTCAGCAGCCACAGAAAGTAGAAATCACCACAGAGAATCTTGGACTGGAGGCTTTGTTGTGTGATTCCTAAATGGTAAGAAGACTATCTGAGAACTAGGGCAAAGAGCTCTATAAACCTATCCGTTGCTTCTTCTTCATTATACTTTTGAGAAATCACACAATACATTTTGTGCTGTGATATTTTTTCCTTTTGTGGCCAAGACACTTGAATGCTCACTTGAGATTAAAGTAGTAAAGTTTTGTTTCCTAAACTCAGATGGGTTTGCCTGGGTCATTTGCAGCTTCTGACAAATTTTCACAGAAGCATTATTTTTCATGTTTTATGTAAATTGAACTTATTCTCCTGCAGAACATGTTGCAAGCTGCAGGCAAGGGATCAGGAATGTCTTTATGCACTTTAGAAATGAATAACAGGATTAGAGGCAGAATAAATTGAATGCATTTATAAATTAAATAAATTATTCAAATTCCCCATATAGATACAGAAAGTTTTTGAGCAATTAGAATGTATTATACCATTACAAAGAAAAACCTGTCAGTGTTATTATATCATTTACTTTTCTAGAAACTACAAGCTTCAGGGCCAGAGCAAGTTCTAGGGCCAGAGCTCCCAAGATTTGGCTAGCTTTCAAGAAAACAACACTGGATTTACATGATGTGTTTGTAAACATTTTATTTCTTTACAGATATACAAATAGAATGTCAATGGGCCAGATGACAATCTTGTGGATGTCACATCAGCTTCCAGAGAGACAGGCACATGTTTACAAGATGTTTTCATTCAGAGCTGACCTAATGCATTGTGTTGTTTGTGGCAAAGCAACAAATATAGTGCTAACCACACAAATCATGGTGAAGAATTCTCAGTGCCAGGCTCATTATTTTGACATGAAAGATAAAAATTCCTATAAGCATTTGCCCCTATCCCCAGCAATAAATTACAGAAATGAAATACATAGGTTTTATCTGTATTCCTTGTCATGAGTCCCACAATCTGCTGTCTGAGGAAGCTGTCTGCTTATTTTCACTGGTGTGGGCTTCTCATTAGCTTTGTTCCTTAAAACTCCCTTTGTCTGCTGCTTGTATTTAGGATAGGATTCAGGGAAAGTGGATTTTCTTCTAGCTTCAAACAGGTAGTTGTTTTAAAGAGAACACTCACTATGCCTAGTTATTATTATATTCTCCTAGTAGTTAAAATTTTCATTATGTTTGGTTTCCATTGTTCAAGTTTTTAATTATGTTGGATTAATGAAAGTAATAGAAATATTTTTTAAAAAATTGTATTTCAAAAATGTATTCTGTCTATACCATGGGTATTTTTCTCCGTTCTGTCTAAAAAAAGAAAATCAGTTTTAGAATGCTAGATTACTTGATTTTATATGTTATATGTGATGAGAAGTGACTAGACAAAGAAACATAGAGATGCACCTATATATACATTTGTGTGTGTATGTATGTGTATGTGTATTATGTGTGTGCACATACATACACAGAGAATGTAAGTAAAATATGTGTGTCGCTGATTAGCTCTGTATATCTCAATCTTGTTCTAAAGTTTTTTCACATTGATTTGACTGTTGATTCTAGAAGTTTTTGTAGTCCATTACTTTCGAGAAAGACAGTTTTCCTTCAAAACCAATAAAAGTTGAAGAAATCATCACTGGAAAATGAAGCCCTGACATTTTAATTTTATCTTAACATAAAAAGGGTAATAAGGGAGATTTTTGGACATACAGTTATATCTTGGCACTCATTGTTAATTGGTTCCAGAAGATACAATAAGCACCAAAAAGGATGAGTACCAATCAAATTTTTCCCATAAGGAAAACTATAGTGAGTCACAAGGTAGCCGACATTGACAAGTTCTTGCTGTGCGTTGAGTATCAAACAAATGATGAGTACTGGGACAATATTTTCATGTCAAAACATGTTGAGTATCAAATACCATGAGTTTCAAAGTAGTTGAGTACTAAGGTAGCATTGTATGTTATGTCTTCAGTGCAGTGAAATCATTTTGTTTGCTTCAGTGTTTAAATCTAGAATTTTAAAAAGTTTGAGCCAATCTTTTTAGCTAACCTTTGTCATAAAATTTGATATATAATGAAATTATAAATCTAATGAACAAACAAATACAGATTACAATTACATGTAGTGTATGCTGTTACTTTTATTGGATCTATCCAATTTAATGAAAACAATAAGGGCTTCCACCACTTGAGGGCACTCTGGTAATTTAAATTTTTCAAAGGAGAATTCATTGAATAAGAATAAAAGACTTTTATCTCACATATTTACTTACAAACAAATAGGAATAAAAAGATAATCAAAACTTTAAAAGAATAATGCTAATCAATTATCTTTGTTGATCAAAGATCTAAGATAAACATCTTAACTACAAGAGGAGAATACAGAATTCTGAAAAACTCTATTGATTTAAATAAAACTCTGCATTCTATTTTGCCAGATCCTTTAGAATATTTATTTAAGAAAGTTCACTGTTCTGATTCATTATTAGAAGATTAATAACTAGTCATATCTACATACTGATTGTCATAAGAATTAAATCAAAAAGATCTATCTATCTATCTATCTATCTATCTATCTATCTATCTATCTATCTATCTACCTACCTGTCTACCTACCTACCTACCTACCTACCTACCAACCTACCTATCTATCTTTGGTCTATTAATTTAAGGCACCGGGATACAAAGCAAATGAATATGAGAGCAAATCCCGTCTTGTCCATGAAAGCCAGCTGGGTGACTTCATATTCTCTCAATCCAACAAACCTGACAGAATTCTTGTTATGGGAAACATAGGACAAAGAAGATGTGTTGAATATGTTCACTGTCTTGAGTTATTTTTAAAAATACTAAAGGTGAGATATAAATAAATGTGTTACTTTAAATTCATCTTAAAGAAAAAGTAATGAGCATGATTTATGTAAATCTTACATTTCCAAGTTTGGTATCATACAAACACAGGTTTGTAGTATTTTTCTTCAACCAATGGCCTTTTGTTTGAAAAAGTGTGAACTTCCATCTTCTGTACTACTAGGGTGATTATTTGTAATCCAATAGTCTGGGGATATCAAATTATAGGATGATTTGCATATATACATGTGCATGTATACATATGGACACAGAACATATTTTTTCACCATAATCTTGCTTTGCCTTTCTAGAGTTTATTTATTTTTAGTTCTCAATACCTTAGTTACCTTTACTATTTTTTTGTGTTTTCATAGGAATAAAAACAGGTTTTCATGTCCTATTTCAATTTATCTGGATTCCTGACCTTTTGGTAGCATCCACTTATTTAACCTACTTCATAGATGGCTTATTTAGCTGTATTACTCAATTTGTAATAGTTTTAGAACTCACATAACCAAGAACATAACTATGATTCAGACACACTGAGATCTATGTAATTTCAGAATGCAATTAAGTACTTCAATTTCCTTGAATTCAGATGCATCATTCTTTTGAACAACATTAGTGAATGACACTTTGAATCCAACACATGCTGTGCTTAACTGTGTTTAACTCTGTACTGGACTGTGGCCAATGATCTTTAAAGAAATAGAGCTATTAATGTTGGTGGAATCCTACTGAGATCAGAATTATTATCTTAGTAGGTCAGACTCCCTCAAGTACTGATTCTATTTGTCTTACTTGATTTATGGGAGGATACATTTGACTTATACAATAATGTCACAATATTGGTATACATTGGGATCAGTTCCAGACCTCTAGTGATCAACAGCATAGAAACAGCAGAGTTCTTTCTCTGCAGATTTTCAGTATTGTTAATACTGGGAGATTGAAATTCTCCTTGTTTCTTCATATTAGTTTTGGTTTATAATGATTATCAAATCTTAAACCCTTTAAATAAATACTGCAATGCAATGATATACATTAATTAATATTAGGAGTGGGATTCAACTGGTGTTACTACCGGTTCGGTGACTACGTTTTGCGCATGCATAAGCACTTCATGCACATATGCGCCTGACATACGCTGTGTCTGTGTGTATGTAAAAATTCTAAACTGTGCCGCCCAGACAGCTGAAAAGCATTGCATGCAGATGTATAGCATTTGAAAAGCCACTTTTTTCCTGATTTTTCAACCTCAACTGTGCTGCTCAAAGCAGCTGAGGTTGAAAAAACAGGAAATAAAGGACAGGTAAGATCCCAGGAGGGTAGATGGGCCAAACAGCAGCAAACACAGAATTGGTTCTGTTCTGTATAGAATGGTATACTCCAAACAATGCAATCTGATTGGCTCGAAAGACCACTATTGGATTGGTTCATTAGGAACCAATCCAAAAGAGCCGCTGAAAGGCGGCAAAGTCAAATAGCTGCCATCGGCTACAAGCCGGCAGGCAAGCCTGTATAAAAAGGCTGCCGTGGCTTCAGCCAAACCGTTCCATTACTGTTTGCTTAACTTAATAAAGACTTTGTTGTTGGAATCCGGTCTACCTCACGTTTTTCTGGACGGAACACTGGTGACGAAGGTGGGATTGTCCTAAATGCGAGACCGAGCATGTGGCAGAAAGAATTCCAGACTGAAAGTGATGGCTGGGAATAACGTGCCATCTGCACCCTTCAATCCCAACGAAGAGGATTGGGAATCCTACGTAGACCGTTTCCTGATATTTTTAGAGAGCAACGAGATGGAGGAGATCTCAGACCAGTGGAAGAGGGCTGTATTCCTAACGCATTGTGGACCAACCGTATTCAAAATGGCCAAAGCATTGGCGAAGCCCAGAGACGTGAAACAAATGACCTGGTCTGAGCTTCACCGAATGTTAAAGGCCCACTACGCACCGGTAGTGTCAAATCTCATCAAACGGCACGAATTCTACAAAAAGGATCAGAAGGAAGGCGAGATCATTGCTGACTTTGTGGCAGCTCTCTGACAATTGGAGGGGAGCTTGCGAGTTCCTGAACTTGGATGAATCCATGCGAGATCGAGTTGTCCTAGGTCTGAGAGACTCTAACTTACAAAGTAAACTACTAAATAAACCCAATATCACAGTGGCTGAAGCGATCGCAGAAGCCACAGCAGCAGAAGCCATGAAAAAGTCAGCGGCCATTATGAAGCAATGAACTCAAATAATGATGTGATGACCCTATCCAGAGGAAAGAAGCAAGCTCCCACCACAACTCATCATGAAGAATTCGTCAGTTCATCAGAAATGAAAGATGAGGACGATGAGGTCCACCGCCTGTACGCCAACAAAAAAAGGTGCGAAAAAAGAAATTGGTGGGAATGCGCTGGCTGCGGGGGAAACCACCCTTGAGCTGATTGCAGATTCCTTGATGCCATCTGCTGAGCTTTGAAGAAGAGGGGACACATCGAAAAAGTCTGTAGGAATCGAAAAAATAACAGCCCAAACAGATGCAATAACTCCCCATTACCAGCTGAATCAAAGCAAGCCGAAAAGAAATGGGAGCACAACAAATGAACCCTCAACCGAGAAAAGACCCATCAAACTGTCACTATTGGAAGCGCCCAGACGGAAAGTGGGAGAAAGGTCAAAATTGTTGTAAAAATTGAAGGAAGCCCCTGCGCGACTCAGGATCCTTCCTGTCAATGGTGTCTTGGAACACAATCAGACTGCTGGTTCCAAACATCAAATTAAAAGAACTCCAGAAACAAAAGTTAATTTTAAAAGACTACCAAGGAAACCGAATCCCTGTGGTAGGTCTAGGACATTTCCGAGTCACATACAAGCAGCACGCTGAAGTCCTGCCACTAACAATAGTCGACTGGGACCGCCCCAGCCTCCTGGGCATTGAATGGTTTGCACCATTGGGCATCGGAATGATCGGGGTGAGCCGAGTAGCCACAACTGACTGGGAAGAGAGCCTGATGCACGAGTTCCAGGACGTCTTCGACGGCACCTTAGGCAGGTACCGGGGGACCACAATTTCCTTTAGTTTAGACCCTCAGGTAGCACCTAGAGGGTTAAAAGCCAGACGAGTCCCCTTTGCTTTAAAGGCCAAAATAGAACAGTTAAATAAATTAATTGAGCAAGGGGTCATAGAACCAACTGACCATGCTAGATGGTAGACACCAATAGTAACACCTGATGGGTCGGTACGCATCTGCGGAGACTACAAGACTACCCTGAACCATGCATTGCAGCAAAGCACATACCCTGTGCCAATCGTGCAACATTTACTGCACTCGCTAGGGGGAGGAATTTTTTTTGCCAAGCTTGATTTAGCCCAAGCATATCAACAGCTTCCAGTAGACCCAATAATGGCCAAGGCACAGACAATAGTAACTCACAGAGGGGCATTCAAATGTAACAGACTTCAGTTTGGAGTGAGCGTTGCACCAGGCATTTTCCAAAGCCTTATTAAATGGAAGTAAAGGGGTCATTCCATATTTTGATGACATCCTAATTTTGGCTAAAAACACAACCCAATTAGAGACAAGACTGAAAGAGGTGCTAACAAAATTTAGAGAATCTGGCCTGAAAGTCAAAAAAGAAAAATGCTGCTTAATGACTGATCGCGTCGAATTTTTGGGTTATTTCATTGATGGAGAGGGTATACACCCTACAGAAAAAAAAGTCAAGGCTATTAGAGACACACCACAGCCAAAAAACAAAACGGAGTTGCAAGCATTTTTGGATCTAATAAACTTCTATAACGTATTCCTCCCTTACAAAGCAACGATAACAGAACCATTACATCATTTATTGGATAAGAAAACTAGTTGGACTTGGGGGCATAGAGAGCAAAAAGCATTCCAAGGCATAAAAAAATCTGTTAACCTCAGACACTGTTCTTATTCAGTTAAGTAACACACTTCCATTGATGGTCACCTGTGACGCCTCACCGTTTGGAGTCGGTGCCATCCTGAGCCACCAACTGCCTGATGGGAGAGAGGCACCCGTTGCCTTTTACTCGAAAACACTTTCTAAAGCAGAACACAACTATAGTCAACTAGACAGAGAAGCCCTGGCAATTGTCGCTGGAGTTAAACGTTTTCACGAGTACCTCTATGGGAGAACATTTTCCATTGTGACTGATCATAAATCACTACTAGGAATTTTGGTGGGAAACAAACCCATACCAAACATTTTATCTCCCTGAATGACCCGATGGTCAGAATTCCTAGCTGCGTACTCCTACACATTAATACATCGACCCGGAAAACAGATCTCCCATGCAGACGCATTAAGTCAAACACCGCTACCAATGACAGAGGACGACCCGATACCAACAATTACCACCCTGCAAATAGAAGCCTGCCCTGAACTGCCAATATCTGCAAATGATGTCGCCAGAGCCACCGCTAAAGACCCAATGACTGCCCGCATTTTAAATTGGGTAGGTAAAGGCTGGCTGGAAAACCAAAAAACTGAAAACTTTAAACCTTTCCGGACCAGACAGACTGAGCTGTCAATAAAAAAGGGGTGTTTATTGTGGGGTGAGAGGGTGGTAATTCCCTCCAGATTACAAACTAAAGTGTTGGGCATGCTTCATGAAGGCCACCCAGGCATCGTGAAAATGAAAAGCCTGGCTTGGAGCTATGTCTGGTGGCCTGGTTTAGACAGAGATATTGAATACTGGGTTGCTACATGCAATAAATGCCAGAAAACCAGGCCATCACCACCACAAGCACCTATAAGGGACTGGGAGACCCCACGAGGCTCCTGGTCTTGAATCCATATTGATTTTGCAGGTCCTACTAGGGGGCATACCTTTTTGATTGTCGTAGATGCATACTCAAATTGGTTGGAAGTTGCAGTAATGTCATCTTCAACAACCGACGCTGTTATCAAGTAACTCAACAAACTATTCTCAACCCATGGGTTGCCGGACATCCTGGTGTCCGACAATGGGCCACAACTAACCGCTATACAATTTTAACAGTACCTAGTCTCTTTAGGTATACGCCACACTTACCGTGCTAGTCCACCCGGCGGCAAATGGTAGGGCTGAGAGAATGGTCAGGTTTACCAAGGAGGGTTTGGAAAAAATGGACCATGGGGATGTCCAGGATAAATTGAACCATTTACTCACCCTCCAACATATCACCCCCAGTACTGTAACTAACAAGAGCCCGGCAGGATTGTTAATGGGGAGGAAACTTAGATCACATTTGGATAGGTTACATCCAAACTACACCTTTGAGAACCCCCCTGACTCCTCCAGCTGTTTCCGCACGTTTGAAATCGGCGACCTAGTCTAAGCGAAAAATTTTACTGGGGACCCTCTTTGGCTTCCAGCCACAATCACACAAATAACAGGCCCCTGGTCCTACCATCTAACCATAGACAATGGCAGGGAATGGAAGCGGCACATAGACCAGCTTCATTCCCGAAATGTCAAGCGAAATACGACCGCGCAACCTCAAACAATAAAAACCGATGAAAACAAAACCAAAGGGGGGGGGGGAATACAAGAAAATAATACTGAAGGGAATAAAGAACTGTTAAAAATAAACCCAGAACATCTAACCAATCAAAAAGAGCAAAAAGAACATTTACGGTTAGATGAAACTGGCAGAAATAATCCACATGAAGAGGAACCCATCCTGGAAGGGGCCAGCAAAGCCAGCTCGACCTACCCGGGAAAGCCAGGAGGAAGCGGCAAAACCACTGGCCTGAGCAACTCAAGCGGTAGCAACCTTGCTGACTCACCCTACCAGACAGTTCCATGGAGAAGAGGCGGAGAGACAGCGATCCCATCCGAACCGCTCGAAGTCTCCAGCGAAAATGAACCACACAAGTCAAGTAGAGTCAGAAGAAGCCCCACCTACCTGCACGACTATGTCACCCACGTAGGACTAAACTAACGGGGGAGGGGTGTTCTGTATAGAATGGTATACTCCAAACAATGCAATCTGATTGGCTAGAAAGACCAGTATTAGATTGGTTCATTAGGAACCAATCCAAAAGAGCTGCTGAAGGGCGGCAAAGTCAAATAGCTGCCATCGGCTACAAGCCGGCAGGCAAGCTTGTATAAAAAGGCTACCGCGGCTTCAGCCAAACCATTCCGTTACTGTTTGCTTAACTTAATAAAGACTTTGTTGTTGGAACCCGGTCTACCTCGCGTTTTTCCGGACGGAACAGGTTCGGTGTCTACTGCTCTTTAGAGCTACTGGTTCTATAGAGCCAGGCAGAACCGGTAGCATGCCACCTCTGGTTAATATATAATACAGTTTCTGCATAGTTGTGTCAATATGCACAGCAAGATAGTGATCTATATCCTAACATGAGATCCACACATATTTGGTTATTAATGTATGCCTTGTTATTCTGCAATTGCCATCATATTAGAATAATAGTCCATATCATCCCTATGAGAAACATTAAACCATACAATGATAGGAATAAAGTGTCCTCATTAAGTTGTATTACTGAACAGAGCTTTTGAAATCTCATGAGATAAATATATAACCCTAAAATGCTTTACCTGTGGAAAATATACTTATATCTTCCAATGTAAGTGCAATTCATGATTGATCCTTTAGTAGGAATCCTTTAATAGTTTCTTAGGACATTTAGCAGAAAGAATTTAGAAAAAAAATAATTTGACAGAATGCACAAAAGACTGCAGGAATACTTACTATATGCAGCTATTCACTTTTCTGTTTTGAGATTAATTCCAGACTTTTTTGCCTTCAGAAGGCACAGTACACAAACCAGGATGTTTACCTTTATTATGCTTTTAAATGGTAGATATAAAGGAATTTTAAAATGACAATGTGATAGCTAAGAATATAAGAAGAATTCTGATGGGCCAGGCCACAGACCTTTTTGCCCCACAGTGATCAGCCAAATGCATTTTGGAAACTAACAAACAGTGCACAAGAAATATTTTTATTCTAGAGACTTGACAAATCAAGAAGACTAGTAACTGGCCTTATTCTTCATGAATTTGTATAGTTCTCTTCATATTTTGGGTTTTATAGTGGTGTGGCTGAGCCCATAGGATAGGAAGATAAAGATCTCAAACTTCCTTTCCTAGAATCTATTTGGATTTCCATGCACTACTTGAAGCATACTTTTCTGGTTTCCTAGTATCAAGGGACATGACTAAAATATCAGTCTTTCGTCCCAGAGATAAATCAATCTCACAAGATATGGACAAAATTAATTTTTTTAAACAAGAAATGGAGGGGGGGGGAATTCAATGTATACAATTTATTACCTAAAATAGCTGTATTAATAGATTTCCATCTCGATTGATATTAATGAAAAAAAATAATTATAGTAATAAGTATTATAAAATAAAATATATTTTTGGAAATCAAGCCTAATTAAAGTAAATTAAGGTTGCAAATGAATGCGCAGTTTTCATAAGTGTCACAAAGCAATAAACTCAAAAAATAATAAAATTTAACAACTTCACATAGAACACAAGATTAAATTTGCACAGTTCTTATTTAGCCATTCCCATTTTCCTTGAGAATCAGATTCTATTTTGGATCATGTTGTTATACAGACATTCCATTTTTCTTAGAAATTCCACTTTAAGTTGACATTGGAGATTGTTGGCAATCCTTTTTTACTGCTATCTTAGTATATCTTCTTCATGCATCCCATAATTTTTTCCTGTAAGGTCCCCAAAGAACAATGTCTCCTGGCCAAGGAGGGCATTGGGGTGAGCTGCCTTTTGTTTACTTGCAGAAGCCCATGTCTAAGAAAACGTGCATTTGGAATGTTTGTAGTCTGCCTGGCACTATACCAGCAAGCTAAAACATTTTGAATTCAAGTTGACTTACCACAAACATATACTTGGTTGTCCTGATATTGGTGGTGAGTGATATCTTCCCCCAAGCATTTGATTTCCCCCCTCCCTTAATAATATCCCAATGTTAACTGCCATTGTAGTAAGTGGTAAATTTTCTAATGAAACAAAGTTTGTCCAAAGATTACACAATCATTAATACCTTTAGCAAAATAGATTATTAAATATAATATTTATATTAATTTGGCTTTTGGCTTTTCCTAGAACATTCTCTTTATATATTTGTTTTTTAAATGTTTGGGTTATAGTATTGTAATAAATGAAAATCATTGGAAAGTTTTGATCTCAAATCTGATTGAACAAATAATAATACAAAAGTAAACTCGCAGCTGCCTCTGAACTCCCGAGCAGTTACTCACAAAGCAGACAGTACTCACTCTTTGATGTAGTCACATTTCAGCTTTAATTTGAGCAGTCAGGATTAACAGCAGCAAGAACAGGAAACCTGTGAAAAGCCAGCATTGAGAGCGAATGCGTCTTAGCACTTTAAATACTTCCTTTGCAAACAATCCCAGGTTAACCAACATCCACCCTCTCCTAATAGCACACCCTCCTAATATCCACCTGCCATCCTGTATCTCCTATCCTACCTCTTAATCATCCACCACTGTGCTTCTATACTATCCAATCCCCCTAACCTATTCCGCAGTCTATCCCACCCCTGTGCTTCCTGCACTGTTCCCAATCATTGCAAACAACCACAGTCACACAAACATGCAGTGCAGGTTTTGCAGCCTCACAGCTGCTCTATAGCAGCTCTATCATAGTGAAGAGTTAGGCTTGGCAGGACCATCTTCTTTCCTTCTTTTCGAGCTCCTGGGCAGCCATAGCTTGCTGATGGCTCTGGAACAAAACAGAAGGCATCCAGAGCTTCTGGGCCACTGTAGCGTGCCGTGGCTGCCAATGTCATCCCCTTGTGTGCCTTGCCAATGTATCAGGCTCCAGAGCCAGTCAGAAAGCATTCAGAGCCCAACATGCATCCCCTTCTACCATGGCTCTGTTTGGAAGACAAAAGGGACCAGAGTGAGATATACATGCAAGACATTCCACCTTTCCACCTGCTTTAGTGGGATATGCTCTATGAAATCTGTGTTGTAACTGTGGACCTGTCATATGGTTCTGATCCACCCAGGATGCCTCATCAATAGAATATTCTGTCCACTTGACTAGGTATTGAAGTCTGCCCCTCTGTCAGCGGGAATCAAGGATACTGTCCACCTCATAATGGTCATCATTCACAGGGCCCGATTTGTCTATCTCTGGGTCCATGCCTTTAGCTGGTTTTAGCAAACTACTATGGAATACTGGGTGGACATATTTAAACTTTGAGGGTAATCTCAACTGAACGGTTAGTGGATTGATCACCTGTACTACTGGAAAGGGTCTAACGTATTTAGGGCCTAGTTTCTTACATGGCAGTCCCATGTTTAAATACTTGGTAGGTACGTACACATGATCCCCTATGTTGAATGTTTTTTATCAGCCTGTTTTTTGTATGCTCTAGCAGCTTTGTTTAATGCTTCTTGTATGCCTTTCCATGTGCTTTATATACTCGAAACCCAAGGTGAGGGGGTAGTGGGATTCTGGGAAACTCGGGACCACTCTGGAATGCGCACAAAGTCTAGTTCATGTACTATTCAGAAAGGGGTATATCCTGTGCTCTTATGCATTGTATTATTGTAGGCTATTTCTGCAGATGGTAGAAGTTCTGCTCAGTTGATCTGCTAATATGTGATATAATTATGTAAATACCACTCAATAGCTGCATTTGCTTGTTCTGCCATGCCATTTGTACTGGGGTGGTACACCATACTCAAGCCTTGTGCAGATCCTATTGATTGCAAGAAGTCACACCAGAATCAGACAGTAAACTGTACCCCTCTATCTGAAATAATATGGCGTGGGATTCTGTGTAGTCTGTATATGTGTTTGATAAACATATCTGATAGTTTCCGAGATGATGGTAGCCCCTTACATGGAATGAAGTGTGCCTGTTTTGAAAATAAGTCTATCACTGTCCAAATTACAGTATATCCATGGCTAGAAGATAAGTCTACTATGAAGTCCATGGCAATATCCTCCCATGGTTGACTGGGATCAATGACAGATTGTAGTAATCCTAGTGGTTTTCTGGGACGTACTTTGGTAACAGCACATGCTGGACATTGTTTTACATGGATTTCTATATCATATCTCATAGATGGCCACCAGAACTGATGTTTTACTAAATGCAGAGTTTTTAAAAACCCATAATGTCTGGCTTGTTTGGCATTATGACACCATTTTAGTACTAGGGGGTCTAACTGCTGCTGGTATCTCTTATCTCCTCTCCAGGCTATTCCATCTCTCATGCCACATTGCATTTTATGTTCTAGTAGCCATGGATCTCGAGCTACTGTGTCAGGTAAATTGACTGTCATAATATAAGTTCTTAATGAATATACAACACCTGGTTGTGACAATATCAACTGCACAACGTCTTCTCATTGACTGTGGTATACACTAGCTACATTAGTCATATAGCCGCACAGAGTTGCATAAATATAATAATCACTAATAATGAATAATTTCCATAAAACTTTTTTTTTAACTATGAATAGAAGTCTATTCTTTTAAATGACCTGAATTTCTCTGGATCTTTATGGCCTTGTTAACAGCTTGTATTCACTGCATATTTAATCAAGGACTGCTAAATTTGCAGGCAATGCCATTAATTATCAGGGAATCCTAATAATATTTTCTTCAGGGCGTTTATATTTTGGAATGGTTCTACTCTAAACACTCTGGATTTGAGCACAGGTTTTTGCTAGAAATTCAGTCTTATCCTTTCATTCCTGATAGCGGTTATTTCAGTAATCTGGATAATTAAACTTTGGGCTATTCTGTCCCAAAGCCTAGGACCAAGGCTGACTAAATTCAATTTTTCCATGTTACTTCTAAATTGTCATACATTACACAATTATACCTATAATAGTATTCCTTTTTATATAAAATGACACCTTTTCCTATTTATTTTAACTTTTTAGATAAGCTTTCCAGATGGAGATAGGAATCTGGAGCAGATGAGTCTTTTTATGATGAAGCAAAGCAATTTTTATATATTCACCATCTAATTTGCTCTATTCTTAGCATTATCAGAGGTAGCCTTTGGAGAATTTCAGTAAAGTGTAGAAGTATAGGCTCCACTCATAACAGCAATTTAATATTAAGTATCAGCTTTTTATTTTTTTAAGGGAAGCATTTTTGATGAATAGCATGTGTGGTATAATTATCTGGATACCATCTGGAGGTTTTGGATTAATCTATTGGATATTACATGAAATTCCTTGGATTTATGTCAATCACTAAGACAGTGATTGGTAAAGTAGGGAAGAAAGTGGGTTTTCTTTATTACAAACATCATTCCACACAAGGAAATACTATCCTAAGAAAATCTGGTCTGGTTTTGACTTTCATACATTTTTAAAAGAAGAACATTTTTGGCAGCAATTTGGGACCACTCATAGAAATTCCATGTTTGTAAATTTCATATAGATAAGTTATTCAACGTTATATATTCTTGATTAATTATGCAAACTAGTTGCCAAGGAGAGCAAAACCAAGTGATTAGACAATTTTAGTTGTTAGAACTGTTCTCCATGTGAATTTTTAATTGCAGCTGAAGATGGCAAAATTTATTTATGTATAAACGCATATGAACAGATTTCCACACAATCAAGGATTTATGAAAAACAGAATTCCTCACTCTAAAACCCTGACACTCTGTGTACACTTGTCTTCATGAACAAATGTGACACACATGACAACATATGCTTTGTATATATGTGGAGAAAGGCTTGGAAAAGGTTTGGAAAAAGTTATAAGATAATGATCTCCTAAGGGTATATATATTATGTTGTTTGTTTCAAATTCTTGATAAATCTTCTGATTTGATGCTTAGTTGAATGACAAATAATGTGTTTAGTATTATACACTATCAACAAATAGATGGCGGGACTGACATGTTAGAAGCTCTGATGTGTTATTTAGCCTCTTCTTTTACTTTAGCTGGTGGGAAGTTGTGAGAAAGAATTATGTTGCTGTGTTTGTGAAATGTGAGGCTGCTCTGAGTACTTGAGTGCTTTAAGCCAGTGGTCGCCAACTGCTGGGCCGCGGCCCCCTGGTGGTCCATGAGAAAATTTTAGTGGCCTGCAGAGAAATATCACCCCCAGAGCACACTCCAAAGCAATTAACCCAGGCTGCACTGGAACACAAGCTGTGCTGCCCACATGGCCAGCCTGCAGGAATACAAGGCTTGCATTGGAACAACATGAGGTAGTGGGGGAGGGAAGGGCGGAGGGCGGGGAAACTTGTTTGGCCACTAGATTGCTTCTTTCTACTTTTTTCTTCTTCTAAGCAGGTTAGGAATGTAACTGTCTTGGAGGGTGTGTGTGTCTGTGAGGGATCTCTGTGTTAGATTGGATCTCTCTCTTCCCCTCCCCCTGAGAACAGAGCTCAAAAGCAGGAATGTGCTTAGAGGGGGTGGGGTATGTGAGAAATCTCTGCGTGTTGTATGTGTGTGTGAGAGAGAGTGAGTGAGAGAGAGACAGAGTGTGTGTGTGAGAGAGTTAGATCAGATCTCTCCCTCTCCCTCTCTCTCTCTCCCTCCCACCAACGTCAGCAAGCCACCATCAAGTCAAAATTCATATTAGTGGTCTCCAGGATTTAAAATTATGAGTTTGGTGGTCCCTGAGGTCCAGAAGGTTGGCAACCCCTGCTTTAAGCAATATGCCATGATTAAATGCTAACAGAATCTTCCCAGAATTGAAATTCTTAAACAATGTTGATTGTTTAAGGTAACAATTATGTTGATGTGAATACTATTTTTGCTGGCCCAAAAATATAAAGTGATGAACTGGGAAGACTTAATTAATTTATTTATTTTTTATTTTATTTATTTATTTGTCTAAAGCTTACAACATAACAGAAACAAGAATAAACATCAGTTTAAATACAAAAAATAGGAATTAATAATTGGGGACAATAGGACAGGGACGGTAGGCACAATTGTGTGCTTATAGACACCCCTTACAGACCTCTTAGGAATGTGGTGAGGTCAATAGAGGTTAGTTGAGGGTAAAGGAGTAGGGATTTGAGGAGGTGACAACAGAATCAGGTGAGTTCCAGACATTGACCACTCTGTTGCTGAAATCATACTTCCTGAAATCAAGTTTGGAGTGGTTTACATTTAGTTTATATTTGCTGTGTTCTTATGTTGTTGTTGTTAAAGCCAAAATATTCATTAACTGGTAAGACGTTGTAACATGATTTTATGTACTATGCTTAAGTCCAATCTTAGTTGGCATAGTTCAAGGTTGTCTAAGCCTAGAATCTCAAGTCTGGTGCTGTAGGGTATTCTGTTGTGAAAAGAGGGATGAAGTACTCTTCTGGTAAACAAAATAAAAATAAATAAATAAATAAATAAATAAATAAATAAATAAATAAATAAATAAATAAATAAATAAATAAAAAGAGAAGAGAAGCCAAAGTAAAAAAATTAGAGGTGTTAAGAAGTGTCTATGACAGCTTGCCATTGCTACCTCACTGCTGCCACATTAATTTGTGTGATGAAGAAGGAATATGGTAATCTGTGACAGCAACCGATAACTTTCCCATGAAAAATATTGAGGAACTGATTTAGGAGAATTGTCAGAACACTTAAAGGGAAACTGATATCAAGCTTGGCATTTCACAAGATCATATGCATCACATTATTGAAGTTCTTCAATATTGGATGTTTATACAAGATGAGTTCCTTGTGTCCTGATGGCAAAGATAAAAGCTTCAAGGACTGAAATTTGTTTGCTACTCTCACGCTATAAGAATGAAGGTGAGGGATTTTTTTTTCATAGCATTGTAATAACCAGTGAAACATGGGTTCATCATTATGACCCAGAAATAAAATGTCAGGCTATTAACATCATCACAAAGCTTCCCCAGTAGGGAGAAAGATCAAAAGGCAGTCTTTGGCAGGAGAACTCATGGTTACAGTGTTTTGGTGTACAGATGGTATTACTTGTATGGGTTTCTCTGACCCTGGCATCAACATCAACTAAAACATCGTGACCCTCAAAACATTTAAACAATAATTAAACACAATTCAGAAGCACAAGGAAGAAATTTTTTGCAATATGAAAGGCTTCACATTTTATAAACTACCTAAGAGACACTTATGAAGTTGGATCATGCCACCTTACCACATCTAGAAGTATTTCATGAAAAGAGTACTCCACTCCTGAGCTTGCAATAGATTACCTTATACCACCAGTATAAAATTGAAATTTTGGACCTAGACAATTTAGAACTAAGCTGCCTAAAGTCTGACCTAAGCTTGGTACACAAAATTGTCTGCTACAATGTCTTACCTGTCAATGACTACTTCAGCTTCAACCACAATAACACATGGCCAAATAGATATAAACCACTTTAACCAAAGTAAACCACTCCAAATTCGATTGCAGAAAATGAATTCAGCAACAGATTGGTCAATGCCGAGAACTCATTACGTGACTCTGTTGTTCCATCCTCAAACACCAAAAACTTTAACCATAAACTGTCTACCGTGGACCTCACCCCATTCCTAAGAGATCTGTAAGGGGGCATGCATAAGCGCACCAGTCTGCCTACCATCCCTGTCCTACTGTTCCCATTTATTCATATTCATTTATTATGTATATATTTGTACCTGTTTATACTTATATGTTTACCTGTTATGTTCATACTTATACTTATTTTCTCATGCATGCTTGACTAACTAAACTAACTAAAATAAATAAATAAATACTCTAAAAAGTGGAGACTTGATGTCACACAACTTCATCTTTTCCCAAAATGGAAAAAAATACCTTCCTGGACAATTGTTTGATTCAAATACAGAGACAGAAAGGACTGTCAAAAACTGATTGATAAAACAAAGTGTGAAGTATACTTTGTAGCAGCTTTAAGAAACTTGTACACCATTGACAGAAAAGCATAATAGATGGTGATTATATTGAAAGAATTTATTTCAGGGATTATTTCCTGTTTCATTTATAAAATATCCCCATTTAAATTAAATTTATAGAGGAGGTGGCAGCATTAGTTTTCATTACACTTATACATTACACAGAAGACTAAGGTGTAAGAGTACAAACAGCAAATTGTGTGATATAAGAAGAAAATTTCAATAATAAAGCAACTTTGAAACCAAGATTTTTAGGGGTAACTTCTAGTGTCATATGCAAAATTTCTTTTCCATGTCTGTTACAGTTTAAGAATTAATATTTTTAAATATAAATTGTGATCGTCTTGCAGATAGTTAAAGGCCCTGTCACACTGGCCGACGGATGCAAAACGTTTGTAAAAAGGACACAGCGGACAAGAAAAATGTTCCATCCGTTGTTATCTGCTCTCAAAAGGGGCAAAAATTTGCATAACCAAAGCGGACAACACGGAACGGAATGGACGGGGGGAGGACGCAGGGCGGATGAAGTGGATGCACAGCGGATGCCGAGCAGATGAAGCGGATGCAGAGCAGAAGCCTAGCGGATGCCTAGCGGAAGCCAAGCGGATGCCTAGGGTTCACTGAGCATGCAGGGAGGATGCCTTTCGTCAGCCTCGCGGATATAAAGGGAAGAAGCTCCCAAGCAGGTCACCATTCAGAGGAAAGACCTGCTTCCAGACACATCGACTGACTGCCTGCCTGCCTGCCTTGCCAGCCTGCCTGCCTTGCCTGCCTGCATGCCTGCCAGGCTTGCTGCCTGCCAGCCTTGCTGCCTGCCAGCCTTGCTGCTTGCCTGCCTGCCAGCCTCCCTGCCAGCCTTGCTGTCTGCCTGCCTGCCAGCCTTGCTGCCAGCCTGCCTGACAGCCTGCCTTCCAGCCTCCCTGCCAGCCTTGCTGCCTGCCTGCCTGCCAGCCTTGCTGCCTGCCTGCCTGCCAGCCTTGCTGCCAGCCTGCCTGCAAACCTGCCTTCCAGCCTCCCTGCCAGCCTTGCTGCCTGCCTGCCTGCCAGTCTTGTTGCCTGCCTGCCTGCCAGCCAGCAACCCCACAACCACAGGGAAAAAGAGAAAGCCTCAGCCATCTGCTGCCAGCCCTGGCAAGAGGGACAGGGCCACCGTCCCACCCCCTGGCCCTCACTCTGCTTCTCCTGGGGCTTCTGTAGCACAGGCTCACTCTTCTGGGGCTGGGGCTTCTGCTGCTTCTGCTTCTGGAGGAGCTGATGATGATGTTTATGGCGGTGGTGCTTCTGCTGGTGCTTACTCTGCTGATGCTGCTTCTGGCGGTGGTGCTTCTGCTGATGCTGCTTCTGGAGGAGCTGCTGATGCTGCTTATGGCAGTGGTGCTTCTGCTGGTGCTTACTCTGCTGAAGCTGCTCCTCGTCCTGCTGGTCCTGCTGGTCCTGCTGGTCCTGCTGGTCCTGCTGGTGCTGCTGGTCTTGCTCGTCCTGCTGGTGCTGCTGGTCCTGCTCGTGCTCCTGGTCCTGCTTGTGCTCCTGGTCCTGCTGGTGCTCCTGGTGCTGCTGGCGCTGCTGGTGCTTACTCTGCTGCTGCTGATCCTGGTCCTGCTGGTGCTGCTGCTGGTGCTGCTGATGATCCTGCTGCTGCTGTTGCTGCTGCTGCTGATGATCCTGCTGGTACTGCTGCTGCTGGTGGTGTGGAGGAGCAGCCCCTACAACCTGGAAGCCCCTGTGATGAGGGCCCATGTGGTCCTGCCAAAGGGAGGAAGAGGCATATGCGAGAACGGGAGAGGAGGCAATACTCCATCGAGGAGGAACATGAGGATGAGGTGCTGGAGTGGCTGAGAGAGAATGACTATCTATGGCGGAAGGGACACAGGCTCTACAGGGACACCAAAAGGAAGCAGGCTGCTTGGAGAGAGAAGGCGGAGAGCCTGGGCTACACTTCGGAGGTGCTCCTCGGCTGGTGGAAGCACATGCACACCTGGTACGGGAAGCTGCACCTCAAGACTGGCCAGGCCGCAGTCAAGCTGACGGACAGAGAGACCTACGTCATGGCCAAGTGCAGCTTCCTGGAGGGTGAGATCTGCCACCAAGGAGCAGCCCCTCTCACAACCCTCTCTCTCAGGCAGCCTGCTGAGAGCCAGTCCTCTTCCGGCCGAGAATCAGCTCCTGTCTCCAGGCAGGTGTCTGTGGAGTGTGCCACGACGGAGAACCCGTGGACAGCTGTTCTAACCATGGTGGAGCACGTGGAGGACTCCCTGGCGCAGTGGGAGAAAGGAGACGGCACTTCCACCACAGTCCTACCCGCATCCACCCCCAGCTCAACCTCCACAGAAAGGCAGAGAGCCAGACAGGAGGGGCAGAGCCACACTGTCCTGTTGGAGATAAGAGACACCATCAGGAGCAGCATAGATCTCCTCTCTCAGCTGGTCGACACCGACTCCTCATCCTCCAACCGCAAGCCCTTCCTCACCTATGTGAACCAGACCCTCATGGACATGGCGGAACCCCAGTACCAGGTGGTGAAGGATAGGATCACTGATCTGCTTCACAACCCTCCAGATCCAGATGAACCTGCTCCCACCCAGTCCAGGTCTGCTCCTTCACCCCAGGTGATGTCCCTCCCATTCCAAGGCTTTCCACAGTCCCTCACCTTCCAGGGCTACGGCTACCAGGAGGTCTAGCAGCACAGGCAGCAGCCCTTCCCAGTCTAGGCACAGAGTCATTGGATGCCACTGTTGCCACCGGTTCCACTGATGCCACTGATGCCACCAATGCCACTGATGCCACCGATGCCATGCACACCACTGCTGCCCCTACGCCACCGATGCCACCCACGTCACCGATGCCACCCATGCCAGTCCTCACACGGCTGCAGACCAGAGAGCCCCACTACACTGCTCCTTCCTGCACCCCACAGCCAAGCCCGGCCTCAGTACATCTGTCGTCGGTACTGGGGCTGACACCCCATGGCATGGAGGAAGGAGCTCTCAACATCACGGGGCTGAGCTAGCTGTCTGAGAGCTTCCTCAACACACCGTCACCTGTTGTCCTCTCGGGGCCAGGCACCCCAGTGGCACTTCAGACCAGCACTCCAGCAGCACCCACCTCCACAGCACCTGGACCCTTCACCCCTGAGACTGGGCACACCTCTGAGTGACAGAGAAGAGTGCCAGAGACTGGGTGGCTACCTGTAGACTTTATTTGGACACTTGACTTGGGCCATTTTTCTTTTACAGCTTGTTATTAATAAAGATTATCTTTGCTTCACACACTTGCTTCATTTATTTTTCTAATTAAAGACTTGGTGGAAACTTTTAGAAATGGTTTAAGCCTTTGCATGCTTTTGGGATGGGTAAGGTTAGCAGTGGGGTGGGCAGGGATACCTTTGGGATGGGTAATATCTGTGGGATGGGCAGGGATACCTGTGGGATGGGCAGGGATAACTTTGGAATGGGTAATAGCTGTGGGATGGGCAGGGATAACTTTGGGATGGGTTAAGATAGCTGTGGGATGGGCAGGGATACTTTTGGGATGGGTTAAGATAGCTGTGGGATTGATAAACCTCCAGTGCAAGCATAGTGGGACTGTATGGTCCATCCTCCCAGCTGCCACACATATGGCCCTTCATTATCAATACTAATGTAATCATTGATCCACACATGTCAACATAAACACAACTCTTTATTAAATGCCCTGTTCATTGTAGGCCCACCCAACATACATGGCCCAATCTCATCACTGGGATGAGACAGGCTGAAGGAAGCATCCATTAATCATCTATCATCCTGTCTTGCCACTCCACTGCTCCAGCTTGGGAGTTGCACCAGTGTTTCAGGCGGTTGCGCTGCTTCTTCCCTTCACGTGAGGCTCTGATGGGGCCTTGCACATCCTCAGTGTCTATCAGGTTTCGACCTTGCCTCCATTCCCCAGGCTCCATGTCCCCATTGCCTTGTTGGAGGTCCACAAGCCTGTTCTGCAACACTGGGTAGCGGGTGTGCATGAGATTGTGCAGGATGCAGCAAGCTTCCACGATCCTCCTCATGGTCTCTAGGCAATGCTGCATGGTGGTGAGAAGTACCTGGAACCTGTTGGCCAGGATGCCAAAGGCATTCTCCACCACCCGTCTTGCCCTGGACAGCCTGTAGTTGAAGATCCTCTCTTCACGGGTGAGGAATCTGGAAGTGTAGGGCTTCATGAGGTAGGTTCTGAGGGAGAAGGCATCATCCCCCACGATGAAGTAGGGCACATCTTGCGTGTCGTTGGGCAGGGGATCTGGATCTGGGAAGCCCATGATGAGGTTGCGTTCCAGCCCCTTCTTGAGGTGACTGGCATTGTATACGTGGGCATCTGAAGCTGACCCATTGCCTGAAGCATTGATGTACATGAACTTGTAGTCAGCATCGAACATGGAGAAGAGGACGATGCTGAAGAAGCCCTTGTAGTTGAAATAAGTGGACCCCAACTTGGCTGGTGCTTTGCAGGCCATGTGCTTTCCATATATGGCTCCAACGGTGTGGGGGAATTTCCACCTCTGATACCACTGCTCTGCAACTTTCTTCCATCCTTCTTCAGTGGAGGGGCACTGGAGGAGCTCCTCCAGGTATTCTTCGATGATGGCCTGCACCACATCTCTGACCAAAATGTTGATGGTGTTGTGTGGTACCCTCCAGCCGTACTGCATGCTCCTGTAGGTGGTCCCTGAGGCCAGGTGGTGCAGAGTGAGTGCCACCTTGAGCCCAGGGTCCAGGCTGGGCTGGAAGTTGGTGCTCTGCTTGGTCAACCTGGGTGTCAGCCGCTCCACAACTTCATCAAACATGGCTGGAGGCATCCTCATGAAGTTCTAGAATGCACGAGGGTCTTCGTTACTCAGCTCCACCATCAGCTTGTTGTACAGTCCGTACTTTGCTCTTCTCCTGATCCATCTTCGGATCCAGACGCTTCTTGGCCGCCTCCTTTTCTTCCTATAGTAGAATTGAAAGAGCCTGTAAATGGCTTTGCACTGTTGCAGAACGATGGTGGCTACCAAAAGGACTGTGTTACAATCCATGGTGGACATGACTGGATGCTGTGGAAGAGCAAGAGGCAGATGAAGGCTGCAGAGGTCTGCACAGCAGGGCTGCTGGACTGAAAGTGAGATCCAGGTGAGTTGCTCCCCCTTTATATAGGCAATATAGGTTTTCCCCATGTGTTCTTTTGCATCCTCTAGGCATCCTCTAGACATCCTTAATATCCGAGATAGGTCCTCTCTGCGAACGTTTTTTCCATTTAAAATGCTTTGTTTGTGAGCTGCATCCGCTTTCATCCTTTCTCCGTCCATGCTACTAATGCTGCGTGTCTGTTCCGCTTCCTCCCTGTGTCCGCTTTCTGCTGGAGAGGATTTGAGTTGCGCGGATGAGCAGCGGATGCCTAGTGCATGTATCGGACGTTTAACGGATGACGACGGATGCAGAACGGATGTTCCCCATATGCCTAGCGGATGCAGAATGGACGCGTTGTATACATTTTCCGCTCAAAAAGTTTTGAGCAGCTCAAAACATTTTGAGCGGATGGAACCTCAGTCGACGGATGCTGGACGGATAGAGAGGAAGAAAAACGGACGCAGTGATTACAAAACGGAAGCATCGCATTAACCAACGGATGGCAAGTGTTTTTCTCCGTTTTACATCCTCTTTCCATCCGTTGGTGCAGTGTGACATGGGCTTAAGCAGATAAGGTGAAATATCCCTCTTTTGCAATATAATGTATAATTAAATGTAAAAAGAATATTCTGGGAGAGCAGATATTTTGTATGTGGTTTTGTGTTTTTCTACCACTTAACTGTTTTCATTGGCTACCGGCTGCAGTATGTTAGAATTGACTGCATTATGAGAAGTGTAGTGGTTCACACACATTGGATCTATGTGAGGATTCCAGCTCCAGTTTGTTGTAAAGGATCATAATAATTGAGATAATCATATAAATGATGCATAACATATAAGTAGCCAGTTGTTTTTGATATGTATATGCTGCTCAGCAACACCAGGAATATAACTGCCTCAGCATCTAGTGCTCCTTCAGCTTTACAACCTGGAGAAGTAATGGGGAAAAATGGATCCTGATATGTGTGTGTGTATGTATTTCTACAGAAGATTAAAAAAACTACAGAAACTTAAACAGAAAAAAGAAAAAATATTTAAAGGGGTAAAGAAAACAATGAGCGACAGTAAAAGACAAAAAAGAAAAAAAAATCTAAAGAAGGGATTTGTTCTTTTCAGCAGTATATGTATGTTACCACCCTCCCAAATTTCATACTTTGATTCTCTCCTTCTCATAAACAACACTTTAAAAAAATAAATGCAGAAAGCAAGAAGTCCATAAGGATTTCCAGTCCTTTATAAAAGGAATTATTGTTCCCTCCTTAAAAATACAAATCAATTTAGTCATTTCTGAAACTCCACCATCTTCACAATATATTCCTCTACTATGATTATTTCTGTATACTTCCATCTTCATTCATAAACTAGCCTTGATGCAGGATACACTATCACAGTGTAAAAAAAATGATTAAGACATTTCGAATTGATGTATTCCAAAAGACAAAAAAATGCTTGGCTGAAAAAAATTGAGATATGAGCAGCCTTGCTATTATTTACTTATATTATTCAACAGCAATAGGAAAAATTGAAAAAGACAGTAGTTGCTGCAAATCCGTTATTGGAGCACTGAAAGGAGCAAACTCCTGCTGCTAACAACCTTGGGAAAATAGTATTTCTTTTCCTATGCTTCCCTCCACTCTATCTTGGCAGCAAAACTCATGTAGCAGAGAGAATTCTATTCATACAAGAATTAAAATTTCACAAAGTACAAAAAGAAGGACAAAGGTTTAATTGCAATTCTATGGAAATATGCTTTAGTAGAAGGTGCTGTCAAACATGCTTCTATTTCTTTTTTTTCTTTTTTTTTTAACATTGGAGAGACTGGCCTTGTTGCCTTTATCTCCCAGCTCATATTTCACCACCAACCAGTGGACAGTGATGAACTCCTGAAAAAAACCTATGATTTAAAATTCATATGACAAAATAAAAGAAAAACAGGTTAGATTTACGGTGTACTGGAGAGAAAATCAAATGCAAATCAAATGGATAATCGTGTTTCAGAGTTTAATATTTTTTTATTGGTAGCATTAAGAGTCACCCTGACTGCATTAACTTACATTTATCTGAATTGTATCTTGTTTTTAATCAGAATTCCAAAAACTGTCATAAAGAATAAGATAAGAAATATGTTGTGTATGGAAATTAGAAGACTCCAAATAACTAAAACTTATTGGCCGAACAGGCCGCTCTTGGATTGGTCAATTAAGCACCATTTTGATTGGCCTACCTGACGACGGGAATTCTTAAAGAGCTGTCATTGGCCGCAAGCTGCGAGCAGCCACTATAAGAAGGGCTGCCACGGCTTCTGCAAATGTTTTGCTACAAGTCACTATACTGTTAAAATAAAGAGCTGTTTTTTGGAACACGGGTCTCATGCACCTTATTATCCAAATGAAACACTGGCGATGAGGGTGGGATCATCCTAGAAGAGCGAGACCGAAGCATGCAGCAACCAGAACTGAGCAACCAAGATGGCCGGTAACAATGTGCCACCCGCACCATTCAACCTAGCCGAAGAAGATTGGAAGTCATACACTGACCTCTTCCTGATGTTCTTAGCAATGAGCTACAAGAAATAACCGACCAGAGGAAGAGAGCTGTATTCCTCACGCATTGTGGCCCAGCTGTTTTCAAAATGGCCAAGGCGTTAGCCAAACTGCGGGATGTAAAACAGATGGCCAGAATGGCCAGAATTAAACCAAATGCTATGAGCCCATTATGTGCCTGTGGTCTCCAATCTGATCAAAAGGCACAAATTTAATAAGCGAGACCAATGAGAATACGAGAGCATCAGAGATTTCGTAGCAGCCCTAAGAAATATTGGAGGAGCCTGCGAATTTTAGAACATGGACGAAGGCATGAGAGACTGCGTGGTCCTGAGATTGAAGGACGCTACGCTCCTAAACAGACTGAATAAAGCTGCTAAACAGACTGAATATCACAGTGGCTGAGACCATCACAGAAGCCACCGTCACTGAAGCAGCCAAGAAATCCGCACCCACCATGTGCCAGATGAACTCAACAAATCCAGAACCACCAAACCAACCCCACGAAAAGAAGGTGGAAGGAAACCAAAAACAGTCCACAGTGACTGCCCACCATGAAGACTTCGCCTCCCCGAGCAATACTGATGATGACAATGAAGACATACATAGACTTCAGTCAGAAAGAAAATGGCAGGAAAAAAGAGGAAGGAGACGAGAATTCCAGTGTGCTGGGTGCGGAGGGGATCACCCGCGCTCCGAATGCAGATTCCTGGATGCCATTTGCAGATTTTGTGAGAAACAGGGGCACATTGCAAGGGTCTGCTGGAACAAAAAGGGCTATAGTCCAAAAAGACGCAGCGGCACCCCCCCCCAGAAACAGAGAGAGACAAGCTGGAAGCCGATGGAGCTGAGAGAACAGAAACCGGCGAATGAACGACAGAGAAGAAACACATCAAACAATAATCATCGGAAATGCCAGGGCAGCAAATGCAAAAAAGGTCCAAATAAATGTGAAAATCGAAGGAAAGCCCTGTGAGATGGAAGTAGACTCTGGATCATACCTGTCAATAGTATTGTGGAACAGAAACCTGATACCAGATATCAAGCAAAGAGAACTGGAACAACAAAAGCTAATACTTAAAGATTACCAGGGAAACCGAATCCCGGTAGTGGGTCTTGGACATTTCCTAATAGAATTCAAAAACCATGCTGAAGTACTTCCTCTGACAATCGTTGACTGTGATCTCCCTAGCCTGCTGGGAATCGAATGGTTCGCGCCCCTGGGAATCGGAGTGACCAGGATCAACAGCGTCGCTGAGACCAATTGGGAGGAGAGCCTGCTGGAAGAGTTCCAGGATGTATTCAACGGGACCCTAGGCAAGTACAAGGGGACCCCAATAACATTCAGCCTAGACCCTAAGATAGCTCCCATCAGGCTCAAAGCCAGACGCATTCCCTTTGCCTTAAAACCGAAAATAGATGAGCAGCTTAACAAACTCATCGCACAAGGGGTGTTAGAGCCAATCAACTATGTCAAGTGGGAAACTCCCATCATGACTCCTGTCAAACCAGATGGGTCAGTGCGCATCTGTGGTGACTATAAGGCCACCCTCAATCATGCACTACAGCAAAGCGCGTACCCTGTTCCAGTAGTTCAACACCTGTTGCATTCATTAGGGGGAGGAAAAATTTCCACGAAGCTTGATCTCGCGCAAGCATATCAACAGCTGCTAGTTGACTCTGAAACTGCAGAGGCACAGACGATAGTAACGCACAGAAAGGCATTCAAATGTAACAGACTTCAATTTGGTGTTAACGTTGCCCCAGGCATTTTCCAAAGCCTCATGGAGCATCTTCTAAATGGAATAAAAGGAGTCATTCCCTATTTTGATGATATATTAGTATCAGCAAAAAATAAACACCAATTAGAAAATACACTGAGAGAAGTCTTGCAAAGATTCAGGGAAGCAGGGCTTAAGGTCAAAAGAGAAAAATGTAAACTAGCCACCAATCAAGTAGAATTCTTAGGCTTCCTTAAAGATGAGTGTTAAGCCTGGGTTCCCCAACCAGGGTTAGGTAGACAAGCTAAACAGAATGTGCAGCGTTAGTCAGATAGGCACACAGTTAAATGAGTGAGCTAAGCTTGTATGTTTATTAACATACAGTAAAAATAACAGATACGCTTGTGCTATCAAGAATATATTTTATTCCAGTATAAGTTTATGGCATAGTCAAATAACAGTCCAATATTCATTTACCATGTAGTCAGTCCATTCAGGGATATTCAGTTAGCAAAGTCCATGTAGAATATCCTATGTCAGTTCACTTACAAAATCAGTCCTTTGTTGTCTCTCCCGTTCGAGCAATGCAGTCTTGATTCCAAGCAGTAATCAGGGATCATCAAAGTCAGAAAGAGAGTGAGAGCAAGCCGTAGTCTTGCTACTTTTATATTGTTTTCTTAACACTCCTTTAATTGCTATTTCCCAATTAAAGCTGTATACACTCTACCATACACTAACTATGATTCATAGTTATTATTTCACCTAAACCAGTTAGGGTGAACAATGTTATCCCTAACAATGAGCAAGAGATACACCCCACTGAAAAGTAAATAAAGGCGATTAAAGACACACCCAGGCCTAAGAACAAAGCAGATTTACAAGCCTTCTTAGGTCTCATTAACTTCTACAATGTCTTCCTGCCCCAAAAGGCAATCATAGCAGAGCCATTACATCAACTATTACATTAAAAAACTGTCTGGAATTGGGGCCACCGAGAAGAAGCAGCATTCCAAAACATTAAGGACTTATTAACATCCAACACTGTTTTAATACAATACAGCAACACCCTGCTGTCAGGGTGACCACAGGTGACAGTCACCTGTGATGCATCGCCTTTTGGAATCAGTGCCATACTGAGCCACAAGCTACCAGACGGCAGAGAAGCACCAATCGCCTTCTATTCCAAAATGCTGTCAAAATCTGAAAGGAGCTACAGCCAACTTGACCAAGAAGCCCTTGCAATCATAGCAGGCGTCAAGAGATTCCACAAATACCTATATGGTAGGACATTTTCTATTATCACAGACCATAAATCCCTGCTCAGGATTCTGGCAGGGAACAAACCAACCCCGAACATCCTATCGTCAAGAATGACGAGGTGGTCAGAATTCCTCGTTGCATACAATTACACACTCATCCATTACCCAGGAAAGACCATCACCCATGCGGATACTTTGAGCCGTTCCCTGCTGCCTGACAAGGAAGGCAACCCAACTCCTACCATCTCCACTCTTCAGATCGAGACATGACCAAATCTGCCACTAACCACAGCAGACGTCGCTAAAGCTATCGCGAAAGACCCACTGACAGCTCGAATCCTGCATTGGGTAGGTAAGGGCTGGCCGGATGAGGATAGAGGTGAGACTTTTAAACCTTTTTGCACCCGGCAGACTTAACTGTCCATTGAAAAGGGCTGTATATTGTGGGGAGACAGGGTGGTAATTCCAAAAAAGTTGCAGGAGGAAGTGTGCATGTTGCACGAGGGACACCCGGGCATAGTTAAAATGAAAGTCCTGACCAGGAGTTACATCTGGTGGCCAGGGCTGGACAAAGACCTTGAAAAATGGGTGGCAACATGCCAGGACTTCCACAAATCAAGCCCCCCCCCCTTGCACCAGTCCTGGAATGGGAAACTCCCAGACGCCCATGGTCGAGACTGCATATCGATTTTGCTGGGCCAACGAAAGGGAACACATATTTTATAATTGTTGACACTTATTCAAACTGGTTAGAGGTTATTCTTTTGGCATCTACTACTACTGAAGCAGTCATAAAACAATTGAACAGACTTTTTGCTACACATGGACTGCCAGATGTAGTAGTCTCTGACAATGGCCCCCAGTTTACTGCTTTAGCCTTCGAGCAATACCTGGCTGCATAGGGCATCCGACATGCCCTGACAGTGCCGGATCATCCGGCTTTGAATGGACGAGCTGAACGCATGGTTCATTATACTTAAGAGGCCCTAGACAAACTGGACATGGGAGACGTCCAAGATAGATTTTACAAACTGTCAACAATTCAGCATATCACCCCTAGCACAACCACTAACAAAAGCCCAGCTGAACTCCTCATGGGTAGAAAATTGTATTCCTACCTAGATAGACTATACCCCACCTATACCTGTGAAAAAACCCCTGACTCCTCAAGTAAATATCACTCCTTTGTTATTGGCGACTTAGTCTACACAAAAAATCTTACCGGGGACCCATTATGGCTTCCAGCCACAGTGTTGTGTATGGAAATTAGAAGACTCCAAATAACTAAAACTGATTGACCGAACAGGCCGTTCTTGGATTGGTCAATGAAGCACCATTTTGATTGGCCCGCCTGATGGCGGAAATTCTTAAAGAGCTGTCATTGACTGGAAGCCGCGAGCAGCCACTATAAGAAGGGCTTCGGCAAATGTTCCGCTACAAGTCACTATACTGTTAAAATAAAGAGCTGTTTTTTGGAATACTGGTCTCGTGTACCTTATTATCCAAACAGAACAAATAGTACTTGAGAATGCTTGCTTCCTGATATTTGGAGACTATAATTTTCATAATATACACACTATTTTGCTACCACATTCTGAAAGATGCGTTTTTTGTCTTTATGAGTCGAGATCCCTCCATAACTTTGAAGCTTATATAATTGCCTATGTTTTCTTATATGTAAAAACTGAATGGAAGAAATTATTTGTTAATCTCTTCTCCTTGGAATTTTAATAGAGGCTGAATATTAAGAATGCAATAACTGCACAATGAGAGCTCTAAAGCTTTCTCATGAGCATTTCACATTCCCCCCCTTTATTTATTAAGCATATGATGAGAACATGACAAAGAGAAATAAACATGCACACAATTCACATAATTATATGTGATTTTTATAATATATTTGTATTATATATAATTATTTTATATATATGATATGATATGATATATGATATTATATTACATATTATGCAAAACCTCTACAGGGATATGGCAGCAGCCTCATAACTGGATGTCTAATTCAGCTATCCAAGTGATTGCCTTGGCATTGTATTGTGCAGATCTTCTAGAGAACTAGGGAATGCACTTTGTGAGCAGTCTTACACAATCTGTTTAATAGTTTGCATATTTAGCACCATAAGTCACAACAAGGGGAATCTTTCCAGACCCACTGATTTCGACAGAGGCACTTCTTCCAGCGAAACATCTAATTCTGTTCAGTTTCTTCCACACAGAGTGAAGCAGATTAAAACCAGGTGATTTGGTAGAGAGATCACTAATGGATAGTCCACAAGATGGTAATTTGGATCATTCTTCTCTTCCCCAAGCATTCTTGCAGTTAAATTAGGAGATGGTAAGTGAACAGCTATTTTCCATGATGGCCATGATTTCACTCTTGTGATGGTCTGTGTAACATCCTGGTGAATAGGGAGGTGCTTGTTGTTCAGCGTCCTTGACCATGGCTGAGTTAGAACTTGTCTTCTAATGTGGGTCAGCATGATCCTGCTGAGTATTGGTAACTAGTGAACAGGAATGAGAGAGATACATGTGCCAGAGATAAACCACATTGTCTGACATAGATGGACATTGTCCGTTTGGGTGTGGATACTGTTAGGCCACACATTGACACAATATTCATCTGTGGAATAAACCAGAGCCAAAGCTGTTATTTGTAGGGTATTAGCATCAACACCAAAAGATGTTCTAGGCTAGCGGCCGCCAACCAGAGGGCCATGGCCCACTGGTGGGCCGCGAGAAAATTTTGGTGGGCTGTAAGAAAATTTTGGTGAGCCGTGAGAAAATTTTGGTGAGCCAAATCACCATTTCACGCAGAGAAATCTCACCCCCAGAGCACCCTCCCAAAGCAATTAATCCAGGCTGAGCAGAAACACAAGGTTGCTCAGTCCACATGGCCCGTGGGA
This sequence comes from Laticauda colubrina, assembly GCA_015471245.1. Taxonomy (NCBI): domain Eukaryota; kingdom Metazoa; phylum Chordata; class Lepidosauria; order Squamata; family Elapidae; genus Laticauda; species Laticauda colubrina. The sequence continues at coordinate 1,746,280 of BLBF01000026.1, read as the reverse complement.
ACCCTCCCTGCTCACTCACTCCTTACCTAGAAAACTTGTCTGCTAAGTTGCTAGTTTTCATTTTTCCGACCATCATCTGTTCTGCTGTGATGGGAGATTTAGATTAGCTAGGAAGCAGGAAATGGTTGGATTTCTTGCTTTCTAGCTAAGCACAGCCGAACCTCCCTTAGGATTGAAGGTTTGCTTGCAAGCAAATTCAGTGCAGACTCACAGCAAGCAAATTTAAGAGACTAACCTAGCTGATGGCAGATAGATAGATCACTGAATGATTCTATGAGCAATTCAATCTGCCTGCTTTGCCTGATTTTGGATAAAAGTTGTTTTTTTAAAATAAAACAAAATCAATATTTACATACATGGTGTGTTGTGAGTTAATTTTGTGAGTTTGCTTTCTAGCAAATTTTATGAGTTTGTTTGCAAGCAAATTTAATGTGACAGACTGAGCTAGCCAATGGCAGATACATCGACCTCTGAATGAATTTGTGATTCTGTGATCAACTCAATCTGCCGACCTACTTTGCCTGATTTTGGGTAAAAGTTGCTCTTTTAAAAAAAAAATTATATATATATATATTTATATGTATTTGTTTTTTTAAGCTTTCGCGGGTACTTACATGTAAGCTGTTTAACTTCCTTCGGGTATTATCCCACGTCATTGTAGTGCTGTTAAAGTTGTAGCAACGTTTCAGCAGAATCTCATCTGCCATCATAAGGCTTCTGTATGGATGTGTGTCTCACAGCTTTTGGTTTCAAATTCGAGGTTGGTCCATTTTGATTGGCTAGGAGCCTGGGTCTGTGTTCACTGGACTTGGAGTTTGATTGATTGGTGTTTCTGGTTTCTTCTGTCTGTTTTGTGGCTTTGATTGGCTGGCAACACTCTGTTCTTGTGTTGGAGGCTTTCAGTGCAGCTTGGCTTCGTGTGAAAGGACGGCTGTTATTCATCAGCAAGCTAGGTTTCACCTGGGTGCCTGGTGGGGGGATGTTTGAGTTGGAGGCACCAGAGGGAGTTTGTCTGTGCTCAGGTGTTTGTCTGTTTTGTGTTGTGGAGATCTTTCTATTTGAGAGTGCAGGTTTCCAAATGATTGACAGTCTGCTGGAATCATCTCTTCTATTCATGCTTTCAGGTCTTTTTTCAATCTCTATGGCTTCTCTGATGATTCTGTGGCTGGGGTTTTCTATAATGGCTAGAGTTTTAGTGCCATTGAAGTTGATGTTGTGACCTGTGGTTTTCATGTGTTGGACTAGTGAGGAGGTGTGTTCCAGCTTTTTTACTGCATTTTTGTGTTCATCTAGGTGGGTACTTATTCTTCTATTGGTCTGTCCAATGTATGTGGCCGGGCATGATGTACAGGGAATTTCGTATATGCCTTGGTTTTCCAGGTCAATTTTATCTTTGGGGTTTCTCAGGATGGCTGCTATTTTTTTGTCTGTTTTGAAGGCAGTCTTGATGTGATGCCTGTGTAGTATCTTACTGATTTTATCTGTAGTACCTCTTATGTAGGGCAAGACAGCTGTTCCATAGATCTGTTGATCTTCTAGGTCTCTGTTATGTCTTGGTGTGTTTTTGTGGATCAAGTTGGTGATTTTGTTTTTGTGGAAGCCATTGGCTGTCAATACTTCAGTCAGGGTGCATAGTTCAGTCTTTATATGTGTCTTATCTGCCAGGCATTTGGTTCTGGTAATTAGTGTTTTCGCCACGGAATTTATCTGTGCTGGGTGGTGGTGGGATTGGGCATTGAGGTAGCGGTTGGTGTGTGTTTTCTTTTGGTATATGGTGTGTCC